>CM076584.1:996391401-996571838 GCA_034641835.2 Pinus albicaulis
TCAGATATTCAATAAACAATAAACATGTTCAGTAAGAACAGAATAAACCATCACACAAAGCATCAGACATGAACACCAGGATTTTTAGGTGGAAACCCAAGTCGGGAGAAAACCACCGCTGCAGTTGCTCAGCCTTCAATATTTTATTATAGAGAAAACATCTTACAACATATGTTCTGGTGCAGGCTCCTACCAGCACGCAGGCACCCACCTGCACTCGTTTACCAACCTCTCCTGGAAGGGAGCTCCAACCCCCTGACTCTTTTACCAGCCTCTCCTGGAAGGGAGCTACGACCCCCTGATCTCGTTTACTAGCCTCTCCTGGAAGGGAGCTACGACTCCATGATCTTGTTTACCAGCCTCACCTGGAAGGGAGCTACAACCCCCTGACTGAAGGCTACAACCCTCAGCACCTCTTCGGACCACGTTTCATCAATTTTCACACTGGATCCAATAACTTCAATAGAACAATACTTGTAGGCCACGTTTCATCATATTTTCAGACTGGACCCTCTTCATACATTTAAGCTCAATCATACAACCAAACTGATGCAGAAAACTCAGAATAGTAGAATACAGATAGCAGCAATACAGCAGAATAGATTAGTCATTTCTTACCACAGACTTCAGCAAACCCTAGTTTTCATACGCGCTTTCACTTCACTGATGTCGCGTATATACGCGTTTCCGTTCACACAAACCAGCGTATACCTCAGTACATATTTTGTTGCGCATACGCGCTTTCTCTTCAGTGAAGCCGCATATTTTGTTGATTTGAGAGAAGCTCAGATGCCCCAGTCTTCTATGCCATAGCCAATTTTCTGAAGATTTGCTCAGGTAACATTGATCTTTGTATCCCTTTAGTATATACAGGTTGCTTGGATTTCTTTTCCATTTTATAATAACTTTACCTGTATCAAGATCACGAACCACACATTCTTTTGAACTAAAAACAACTCTTGTTCCTTGATCACACATTTGAATTACACTTAACAGGTTATGCCTCAATCCATCCACATACATGACATCTTTAGCCTTCACTTTTTCTTTTAGAAACACTGACCCTTTTCCTTTAATTATAGCAGGAGTATCATTTCCAAATGTAACTTTCTTTTCTTTTTCTAGAGCATTATATGAAAGAAGTTTGCTTTTGTCACCTGTCATGTGTCTTGAACACCCACTATCGATGTACCATTGATTTTCTTCACCTTCTGCAAATAATGCTATCCCACAATTTTCAACCGGCGGTTCTTTCTTTTTCCACGCTTTAGAGCTTGAGGGAACATGTTCTTTTGGCTGGATCTTGTTACTACATTCAGATTCTTCATGGCCAAAGTTATTGAAATAAGTACATTCAACTTCACTTTGAAGAGGAGAAAAATTGTTATAGGTATTCTTCTTTGGTTCAGTATCCAACCTTTTATTTCTTGCTTCTCTTGTCATGATGGTTTTATATGCAACACATTGGACAGCTTTATGACCAAAATTGTGACAAGTGAAACATTGCCCATTGAAGTAGAAATTTCTGCGATCATGGAATCTTCTATTTGAATTTACCTGTTGGTTGTAGCGTCTTTGAAAGCTATCCCTGTTAGTGTTCCTTGAATTGAGATGGTCCTGCTTTCCCTGTAGAGATCCTTTATTTCCTTGCTGAGTGGCTGAATGTGGTAAACCATCTGTAGCTGCTTTTAGATAGTTTGGTGCTGAAGTTTGAGAAGATTCTTCGGTATATCCAAGACCTATCTTTATAAGAGGAGAACGTTGTACCTTGATAATCTCATCTAAGGTTTCAGATCCTTTAGCAAATCTAAGATTCAAGGTCTTTTCTTTCTCAACTTCTTTTCTTTGACTTACCACTTCACATTCTAGTTTTTCAATATGTTTCTTTGCTTCTTCAAGCTGCTTTTCAATGGTCTCTCTGATTATCTTTTGTTCTTCTAAGAGAATTTTGTAATCCTCTAAGCGTAGTTTGAGTTGATTATTTTCTTCAAGAAAATAATTTTCCTCTAGAGCATCCATAAAAGTATCCTTTTCTTCTTTTTGTTCAAATGCCATGAGAAGTCTAAGATCTTCTTCACATTCTTCCTCATTATTGGATGATCCATCACTGTCTTCATTAGTATAATAACTTTTTTTTGAGCTAGATCGATTCTTATTCCTTCTTGCTACTTCTTTCCCTTTATAAGGACATTTTAAAAGATAATGACCAACTTTTTCCACATTCTCAAAACATTTGAAAGGAAGCTTACCTTTGAATCTTCCAGTTCCTAGTTGGATTTTTCTCACGAAATTCGCTTCTTCTTCATCGGATATGTAGCTGGATTCTTTGACAACTTCCTTTTATTTTCCTCTTGCAGATACCTTAAAAGAAGCTTCTCTGATTTAAGAAGGACCTCCTTGTCTCATTTCAAAAACAGTCATAATACCATGTAATTGAACAATAGTAAGAGTTTGCAGATCTTGCCTTTCTTCAATAGCGAAGACTTTAGAGTCAAATTTTGAAGTCAAGGATCTTAAGACTTTTTCCACCAGAGTAGTATCAGTTATGGTTTCACCCAAATTTGTCATTCGATTTACAACATCGTCTAGATGAAGAAAGAAACTGGCAACACTTTCATCACTATGCATCTTCAAATTTTCATATTCAATTCTAAGAATTTGGAGTTTTGCATTTTTTACCTTTGTATCTCCTTCATAGCTCAGAATGATTTTGTCCCATATTTCTTTTGCTGAATGTAGCTGCATCACTTTAGCAAATTTTGATTCAGACATGCTTCCTAACAAGACATTTACTGCTTTGGCATTGGTTTCATACTTTTTCCTTTCTACTGCATCAGTAGGAATACTTGTCGGGTATTGATAACCTTCTTCCACGATTGCCCATACATCTGCACCAAGACTTTGCAGATATGCTTTTGTTCGTACCTTCCAGAATATCAGATTGATTCCATTGAATAGAGGTGGCTTTATAGACATCACTCCTTCTTGACTTCCCATTGCGACGGATCTTCTTCAAGCGATCAAGCTTCTGCAGAAGAACCTCCTCTGATACCAATTGTTGGGAAAAATACTGAGAGGGGGGGGTGAATCAGTATTTACAGCATATTCAAAACTTTTTCTTTTCTATACTTCAAAACCCATACGCTACTTTCCTAAAGCAGACTCGCGTATATACGCGGATACCCTTTATTAAAATCCCGTATACACAGAGAACTAATTATGTCATTAATTCTTCACTTAAACCATTCCATCATTTATTCATCAGATATTCAATAAACAGTAAACATGTGCAGTAAGAACAGAATAAACCATCACACAAAGGATCAGACATGAACACCAGGATTTTTAGGTGGAAACCCAAGTCGGGAGAAAACCACCACTGCAGTTGCTCAGGCTTCAATATTTTATTATAGAGAAAACATCTTACAACATATGTGCTGGTGCAGGCTCCTACCAGCATGCAGGCACCCACCTGCGCTCGTTTACCAGCCTCTCCTAGAAGGGATATCCAACCCCCTGACTCGTTTACCAGCCTCTCCTGGAAGGGAGCTACGACCCCCTGATCTCATTTACCAGCCTCTCCTGGAAGGGAGCTACGAATCCCTGATCTCGTTTACCAGCGACACCTGTAAGGGAGCTACAACCCCCTGACTGAAGGCTACAACCCTCAGCACCTCTTCGGACCACGTTTCATCAATTTTCACACTGGATCCAACAACTTCAATAGAACAATACTTGTAGGCCACATTTCATCATATTTTCAGACTGGACCCTCTTCATACATTTAAGCTCAATCATACAACCAAACTGATGCAGACAACTCAGAATAGTAGAATACAGATAGCAGCAATACAGCAGAATAGATTAGTCATTTCTTACCACAGACTTTAGCAAACCCTAGTTTGCATACGCGCTTTCACTTCACTGATGTCGCGTATATACACGTTTCCGTTCACACAAACCAGCGTATACCTCAGTACATATTTTGTTGTGCATACGCGCTTTCTCTTCAGTGAAGCCGCGTATATACGCGCTTCCTCTATAGCGAACTAGCGTATAGATCTTTAATTATTATAGGGCAGCATACTTCTTCAGATCAGATATTCAGTTCATATTTACCCTTTTATTTTAGACAGATGTTCGCCTCATTTCAGATCTAAGCCTTCCATAAGCAGATCTAGTAGATACAAGTACATTTAAGATCTAGATCCCCTTCTTCATCATTGGTGCATCATACATTCAGATTTATCATTCAAGTGTAACCCTTTCCATTCAGATCTACTTCAGAGAGAAGTATTCATTCAAGCTCAGACATCTTTCACCCACACTCATGATTTGCACAAAGAATTTCTTCTCCTTATATAGGTTTACCCTTTTTTCAATACCATGAGCCAAAACCACATTACTTCCGATGGTATTCTTGGATGGGGTCATTTAGGCGAATCATTACCCAATACAATGGGTCAATACCATGGTGGTTACCCCTGGTTTTGCACTTTTAAGAGCGCTTTTTCCCATACGTGACTTGGAACGTATATTCCCGCGTGCATACGCGACTTCCACTAGGCAGATCCGCGTATGCCTAGGGACATACTCTTTTCATCAAGATTTAGCACATGCTGAATTCCTTTCTTCATTGCTTTCTGTACACACTGTAGATACATCAGATTTATATCATCAAAAACATATTCTATTAAGCACAACTTCATCAAGTAAGTTGCCATTATCTTCATCAAGAGGGTTTCCTTTCGAGGACAATATTCATCATCATATTGCTAACAAACTTCATTTACCAAGTCCATCACGTCAAGAATAACTTCGTCAGGTGGATTGCCATCAAGGACAACACATGTCAACCATCTCATGTCTTCATATCTATTCAGTGGGTTGCCATCAGGGACAACACTTTGCATCATATTTCCAACAATCTCCCCCTTTGGACTTGATGGCAAGCATGATGGTGTTTGGTTACCACAACAGATAGGTATAGTAAGAATACAAAGACACCATGTCACTCTCTCCATTTGTGACACCATTCTTTCTCTTTATCCAAACACCATGTCACTCTCCCCCTTTGACATCAAGGGCAAAGGGTGGACCAAAGCCAACATACTCTCCCCCTTTTCTCTGCATGTGGAAAAAGTGTTCTGCAGATCTGATATATACTGAAGTGACCAAGCTCCCCCTGAGTTCATGCGGAATCTTCAAACATATTTGTCAATGAAGTACATGAATCTATGAACTTCCTATCACCAAAGACTCATTCTTACATCAATTATCCATCCAAGTGGATTTACATATGTGACTCAACTACCCAACCAAGTGGGTTTACAAAATTGACAAGTCCTTACATGACTGAATATTACAATTTTACCTCATGGGTCTCAACAAGACCTTTTCATCAAATTAAAAATATGACTTTAAGACCAACACTAGAAAAACCTCGAGAAAGAGAACATATTTCAGAACCATCATAATGCCAACAATGCATTATACTCAGCAACGCTAATGCTCCCCCTGAATCTGTGCATCCAAGCATCCTTTTATATGACTAAGGCTCCCCCTTATTTTGTGCATCCTGAACACTTTTACCAACAAATAATCAAGGCATCTTTACCAAAACATGAGAAATAGAATTATGAGAACTGGAACACCACCAGATATAACAAACAGTATCAGAGATACCAAACAACACTATAGCTGTGCTGAAGAGAGTTGACTCCAAACAGAAATTTGTCAGCAATCAGACATACGTGGTTTTCTGTACAGGAACTCGCGTATATACGCGACTGTGTTTCATGAAACCCACGTATCCAATGCCATATTCTAAATTTATGCAGATTTGTTCTTTTGACTGGCAGAGAACACTCCCAGCTTCTGTCTTAGATACTCGAATGCTTCCCTGGGCAGAGGTTTGGTAAAGATATCAGCAACTTGTTCTTTGGAGGGAACATACTCCAACTTCACTGTTTGCTCAAGCACTTGTTCACGTAAGAAGTGATACTTGATGGGAATGTTCTTGGTCTTTGAATGCATAACAGGATTCTTTGAAATAATGATGGCACTTGTATTGTCACATTTAATGGGGACATGAGGAGTACATTTGATTTGAAAATCTTGTAAGGTTTGCATCATCCAAAGGAGTTGAGTGCAACAAGATGCGGCAACCACATATTCTGCTTCTGCTGTAGATAAGGCAATAGAATTTTGCTTCTTGCTAAACCAAGATACTAACCGGGGCCCCATGTAGAATGCGCCACCACTAGTGCTTTTCCGATCATCAACACTTCCAGCCCAATCTGCATCAGTGTAAGCATGAAGAGTAAGATCAGCATTCTTTGGATACCATAGACCAAAATCTTGAGTTCCTTGTAGATATTTGAATATTCTTTTAACAGCCTGAAGGTGAGACTCTTTTGGATTAGCTTGGAACCGTCCAACAATCCCAACTGCATGCATAATGTCTGGTCTAGTCCCAGTGAGATAAAGTAGACTTCCTATCATTGATCTGTATTCTGGTTGATTCACCGTGGGAGAATCATCATGAGAACTGAGATTGCATCCGGTTATCATTGGTGTACTTACAAGTTTGCATTCTTCCATGCCATACTTCTTCAGAATTTGCTTAAGATATTTTGCTTGTGAAAGGAATATACCATCTGCAGTTTGATGCACTTGCAAGCCAAGAAAGAATGTTAGTTCCCCAAGTAAGGACATTTCAAATTCTTGCTACATGACAGAAGCAAATTTTTGACTCATAGATTCTTCGTTACTCCCAAAAATGATATCATCAACATATACAATCACAATCAATAGTTTATCATTTTCAACTTTTGTGTATAAGTTGCTATCAGCAGACCCCTTTGAAAATCCTTGTTGATGAAGATATTTGTCAAGACGATAATACCATGCCCTTGGAGCTTGTTTGAGACCATATAGAGCCCTTTTAAGTCTACAAACAAGATTTTCATCATTTCCCAAAATGAATCCTTCCGGTTGTTCTATATATACTTCTTCTTCTAGATCACCATTAAGAAAAGCAGATTTAACATCCATTTGATAAACTTTGATTTGTTGATAACTTGAAAAAGCAAGAAACATTCTTATGGCTTCAAGTCTAGCCACAGGAGCAAAAGTTTCTTCAAAGTCTATACCTTCTTGTTGAGTATACCCTTTGCAAACCAGTCTAGCTTTGTTTCTTACAACATCCCCATTCTCATTTAACTTGTTATTGAAAATCCATTTAGTTCCAATGACATTTTTATCATGAGGTCTTGGTACCAAATCCCAAGTGTCATTTTTTTCAATTTGAACAAGTTCTTCATCCATGGCTTTCCTCCAACATTCATCTCTGCTAGCTTGATTGACATTGAGAGGTTCAATTGTGGATAGAAGTGCCATATGACTAGAAGATCCCACAAGAGTTCTCCTTGTTCGTACACCTGATTCCTTGTCTCCCAAGATTTGAGATTCAGGATGATTCTTTTGAAAATATCTAGATGGAGCTTTTTCAGATAGATCAGTTTCAGGTTCATCATTGGATTCACTGTCTATATCAAATGTAGAGGGCCATAAGTCATCATCATCTTCTTTTGTTGTTTGTTTTTCTTCTTCAGGAGCTGCAGGAGACTCATCAATAACAACATCAATACATTCAACAATCTTTTGAAGCCTTTCATTATAACATTTGTATGCTTTGCTTGAAGATGAGTAACCAAGGAAAATTCCTTTATCTGATCTAGGTTTGAATTTACCAAGCTTTTCATCATTATTTTTGATAAAGCATTTGCTTCCAAAAACTCTAAAATGCTTTACGGAGGGAGATTTACCATACCAGAGTTCATATGGAGTTTTATCACTGTTTACCCGAACATGAGCTTTGTTGAGAATGTTTGTTGCTGTATGTGTTGCTTCTCCCCAAAAAGTGTGAGGTATTCCAGAATCATCAATCATAGCTCTAGCCATTTGTTGAATTGTTCTATTCATTCTTTCTGCTACGCCATTTTGTTGTGGAGTACCAGCTACAGAGAATTGTCTTTTTATGCCATGTTGTTCACAATATTCAAGGAATTAATTTGATGTATATTCTCCTCCTCGATCAGATCTGAGACACTTGATTTTTAGATCCAATTCATTTTCAGCCAGTGCTTTGAAGCTCAGAAATTTTTCAAATGCTTCATCTTTGTGTTTAATGAACCCGATCCAACACATTCTAGAGTAATCATCAATGAATAAGATATAGTATTCTCCCCCATGTGGTGTCTTCTTTCTCACAGGTCCACATATGTCAGTATGAATGAGTTCAAGAGGCTTACTTGATGATCCTTCTTTGGCATTAAACCGTACTCTAGTCTGCTTACCAAATTGACAAGATTTGCATATGATACTTTCTGGTGGATTAATATTGGGAAGATCACGAACAGCTTGAAGTCTGCTTGCTTTGTTGATTTGAGAGAAGCTCAGATGCCCCAGTCTCCTATGCCATAGCCAATTTTCTGAAGATTTGCTCAGGTAACATTGATCTTTGTAGCCCTTTAGTATATACAGGTTGCTTGGATTTCTTTTCCATTTTATAATAATTTTACCTGTATCAAGATCACGAACCACACATTCTTTTGAACTAAAAACAACTTCTGTTCCTTGATCACACATTTGACTTACACTTAACAGGTTATGCCTCAATCCATCCACATACATGACATCTTTAGCCTTCACTTTTTCTTTTAGAAACACTGACCCTTTTCCTTTAATTATAGCAGGAGTATCATTTCCAAAAGTAACTTTCTTTTCCTTTTCTAGAGAATTATATGAAAGAAGTTTGCTTTTGTCACCTATCATGTGTCTTGAACACCCACTATCGATGTACCATTGATTTTCTTCACCTTCTGCAAATAATGCTATCCCACAATTTTGAACCGGCGGTTCTTTCTTTTTCCACACTTTAGAGCTTGAGGGAACATGTTCTTTTGGCTGGATCTTGTTCCTGCATTCAGATTCTTCATGGCCAAAGTTATTGCAATAAGTACATTCAACTTCACTTTGAAGAGGAGAAAAATTGTTATAGGTATTCTTCTTTTGTTCAGTATCCAACCTTTTCTTTCTTGCTTCTCTTGTCATGATGGTTTTATATGCAACACATTGAACAGCTTTATGACCAAAATTGTGACATGTGAAACATTGCCCATTGAAGTAGAAATTTCTGCGATCATGGAATCTTCTATTTGAATTTACCTGTTGGGTGTAGCATCTTTGAAAGCTATCCCTGTTAGTGTTCCTTGAATTGAGATGGTCCTGCTTTCCTTGTAGAGATCCTTTATTCCCTTGCTGAGTTGCTGAATGTAGTAAACCACCTGTAGCTGCTTTTAGATAGTTTGGTGCTGAAGCTTGAGAAGATTCTCCGGTATATCCAAGACCTGTCTTTATAAGAGGAGAACGTTGTACCTTGATAATCTCATCTAAGGTTTCAGATCCTTTAGAAAATCTAAGATTCAAGGTCTTTGCTTTCTCAACTTCTTTTCTTTGACTTACCACTTCACATTCTAATTTTTCAATATGTTTCTTTGCTTCTTCAAGCTGCTTTTCAATGGTCTCTCTGATTATCTTTTGTTCTTCTAAGAGAATTTTATAATCTTCTAAGCGTAGTTTGATTTGATTGTTTTCCTCAAGAAAATCATTTTCCTCTAGAGCATCCATAAAAGTATCCTTTTGTTCAAATGCCATGAGAAGTCTAAGATCTTCTTCACATTCTTCCTCACTATTAGATGACCCATCACTGTCTTCATTAGTATAGTAACTTTTCTTAGAGCTAGATCAGTTATTATTCCTTCTTACTACTTCTTTTCCTTTATAAGGACATTTTTCAGCATAATGACCAACTTTTCCACACTCAAAACATTTGAAAGGAAGCTTACCTTTGAATCTTCCAGTTCCTAGTTGGAGTTTTCTCACGAAATTCGCTTCTTCTTCATCGGATATGTAGCTGGATTCTTTGAAAACTTCCTTTTCTTTTCCTCTTACAGATACCTTAAAAGCAGCTTCTCTGATTTGAGAAGGACCTCCTTGTCTCATTTCAAAAGAAGTCAGAATACCATGTAATTGAACAATAGTAAGAGTTTGCAGATGTTGCCTTTCTTCAATAGCGGAGACTTTAGAGTCAAATTTTGAAGTCAAGGATCTTAAGAATTTTTCCACCAGAGTAGTATCAGTTATGGTTTCACCCAAATTTCTCATTTGATTTACAACATCATCTAGACGAAGAAAGAAACTGGCAACACTTTCATCACTATGCATCTTCAAATTTTCATGTTCAATTCTAAGAGTTTGGAGTTTTGCATTTTTTACCTTTGTATCTCCTTCATAGCTCAGAATGATTTTGTCCCATATTTCTTTTGCTGAATGTAGCTGCATCACTTTAGCAAAATGATCTCAGATATGCTCAACAAGACATTTACCGTTGGCATTGGTTTCATACTTTTTCCTTCGCCGCATCGTGAGGAATACTGTCGTATTGATAACCTTCTTCCACGATTGCCCGTATCTCCCTCCAAGACTTTGCAAGAGCCCCACTTTGTTCGTACTCCCTTCCTGTATCGATTGCTTCCATTGAATAGAGGTGGCTTTATAGACATCACTCCTTCTTGACTTCCCATTGCGACGGATCTTCTTCAAGCGATCAAGCTTCTGCAGAAGAACCTCCTCTGATACCAATTGTTGGGAAAAATACTGAGAGGGGGGGGTGAATCAGTATTTACAACATATTCAAAAATTTTTCTTTTCTATACTTCAAAACCCATATGCTACTTTCCTAAAGCAGACTCGCGTATATATGCGGATACCCTTTATTAAAACCGCGTATACACAGAGAACTAATTATGTCATTAATTCTTCACTTAAACCATTCCATCATTTATTCATCAGATATTCAATAAACAGTAAACATGTGCAGTAAGAACAGAATAAACCATCACACAAAGTATCAGACATGAACACCAGGATTTTTAGGTGGAAACCCAAGTCGGGAGAAAACCACCGCTGCAGCGGCTCAGGCTTCAATATTTTATTATAGAGAAAACATCTTACAACATATGTGCTGGTGCAGGCTCCTACCAGCACGCAGGCACCCACCTGCGCTCGTTTACCAGCCTCTCCTGGAAGGGAGCTCCAACCCCCTGACTCGTTTACCAGCCTCTCCTGGAAGGGAGCTACGACCCCGTGATCTCCTTTACCAGCCTCTCCTGGAAGGGAGCTACGACTCCCTGATCTCGTTTACCAGCGTCACCTGGAAGGGAGCTACAACCCTCAGCACCTCTTCGGACCACGTTTCATCAATTTTCACACTGGATCCAACAACTTCAATAGAACAATACTTGTAGGCCACGTTTCATCATATTTTCAGACTGGACCCTCTTCATACATTTAAGCTCAATCATACAACCAAACTGATGCAGACAACTCAGAATAGTAGAATACAGATAGAAGCAATACAGCAGAATAGATTATTCATTTCTTACCACAGACTTCAGCAAACCCTAGTTTGCATACGCGCTTTCACTTCACTGATGTCGCGTATATACTCGTTTCCGTTCACACAAACCAGCATATACCTCAGTACATATTTTGTTGTGCATACGCGCTTTCTCTTCAGTGAAGCCGCGTATATACGCGCTTCCTCTGCAGCGAAATAGCGTATAGATCTTTAATTATTATAGGGCAGCATACTTCTTCAGATCAGATATTCAGTTCAGATTTACCCTTTTATTTCAGACAGATGTTCGCCTCATTTCAGATCTAAGCGTTCCATAAGCAAATCTAGTAGATACAATTACATTTAAGATCTAGATCCCCTTCTTCATCATTGGTGCATCATACATTTAGATTTATCATTCAAGTGTAACCCTTTCCATTCAGATCTACTTCAGAGAGAAGTATTCATTCAAGCTCAGACATCTTGCACCCACACTCATGATTTGCACAAAGAATTTCTTCTCCTTATATAGGTTTACCCTTTTTCAATACCATGAGCCAAAACCACATTACTTCCGATGGTATTCTTGGATGGGGTCATTTAGGCGAATCATTACCCAATACAATGGGTCAATACCATGGTGGTTACCCCTGGTTTTGCACTTTTGAGAGCGCTTTTGCCCATACGCGACTTGGAACGTATATTCCCGCGTGCATACGCGGCTTCCACTAGGCAGATCTGCGTATGCCTAGAGACATACTCTTTTCATCAAGATTTAGCACATGCTGAATTCCTTTCTTCATTGCTTTCTGTACACACTATAGATACATCAGATTTACATCATCAAGAACATATTCTATTAAGCACAACTTCATCAAGTAAGTTGCCATTATCTTCATCAAGAGGGTTGCCTTTCAAGGACAACATTCATCATCATATTTCTAACAAACTTCATTTACCAAGTCCATCACGTCAAGAATAACTTCGTCAGGTGGATTGCCATCAAGGACAACACATGTCAACCATCTCATGTCTTCATCTCCATTCAGTGGGTTGCCATCAAGGACAACACTTTGCATCATATTTACAACAGATGTCATTTGAAGCCATGGATTTACAAATCCTCAATTTCATGCACTCGAATATTTACAGTATTTTTTCAATGTTCTTCTTCAGTCAATTGTTTATAACTTTACATTAATCTTAGAAAGAGACAACATGCAGATCTAAGCTATAAATATAGGGGTGTAGTTTCACATTTCAACCTCAAGAATTTGGAGTTCTCTGAAATCTCAGATCACTGTGTACAATTTAGATCACCTTTTGTAGTTATCACATAACTGCAGATTACAGGGTTATAGGTTTATTGTTTCAAATCAAGCTCTATTATCTCAGAGACACTTTCGGTGTAGTTTCATCATGCAACTCAATCTGAAATTACAATGATATTGTAATATTGCAGAAAGAAGTTTCAGACATATTACAAATAATTCATTTCAGAGGTATGTTGAAACGAACTATAGGTTGCTATTTTGAACATCCCTATACTTGTTATGTTGAAACGAACTGTAGGTTTCTATTCAAATTTTTTAATTATAGTGATCACTTTTGTAGTATCTCCAAGTTCTGTAGCACTGGAATGATGTAGCACCGCAGCATCATGACTGAACCTTCATCATGGCTTTGAATATCATGATAGAAATATCATTATCATGGCACCAAATATATCATCATCATAGGACTGATTATAGTACCTAGTTTCATAATGTCATAACACTGAGAATGGAGACAACATCATGTCATACATCACCGAGTATAAAAACAGAGAGCAACACCATATCCAAAATGTGTCTTCAAAAATATTTATAGAACCAAGAGAGGAAGTGTCAATCTCCACAGTTCAAAAGAATGTCACATTAGGTTTGAGCTTCAGTGCTTTCACAAGTCCACAATATCTTTCAGGTGCGAGTATGTTTGCAATAAATGTGCCAAGATGTGCGAGTACAGGTTTCTCAAATGTGAAGTATTATTCTATAGAAAATTTTCCCAGAATTCAACTTCTGAACTTACTCTTTTTTCTCCAATACGCTTCTATTTGATGTTATATCGTTGTTCAAGTTTTTTGTTCCATATAAATTATGGATCAATCTTTAGGAGGTGTGAACACTGCCCCAATGTCAAGAAGAACCCACTGTTGGGAGCTCCTCTACTGTACTTTTGAGTTTCTAGAAGGATAGATCTGGGATGGGGTTGAGAGTCAATATCCTACGAGCTCTAAGCTCTAAGATTTGCACCAAGCTCTAAGCTCTGGGGTTTAGACTCAAGATACCTACAAGCTCTAAGCTCTGCACTGGCTCCAAGCCTTTTCAAATATTACCTCCAAAAACACTTCAGATATGCTTAGTGTTTTTAAACTTGTCATACAATCCACAAATCTGAACTGTCCTTTGGCCACAAGTCTTCAATGATTTCTTCTAAATACTATTGCTCTAGAATTTTGTTTTTCAGCCCCTCAAACCAAGTTATGCCACTACTTTAGTACTTACTTCATATCCACAAGGTTAGAGGAATTGTGTCACAAGTCCAATATTTCTTTGTCCACATGTTCAGGGTTTTTTAACTGATGTCTTAGGTCTGAATCTATGCCAAGATCCTTTGCCACAGTCACAGGTCCAAGATTTGTCCACATATCAGAGTACTCAAGTCCAAAATTTTCTCCATATGTTACAAAATAGATCCGAGCTTTCATAAATATGACAGATCCCGAGACTGTTGGTGCAAAAATCCCTCACAAGTCTGACTTGTTGCAAACTGTAAGCCAAAGGTCTGTTTCACAAGTCTGAGAGGCTGATTCGAGTGTCCTACAATAGGTAACAATATTTTTACAATTCCACAGGCCCAAATGTTTGCCACAATCATAGATGCACATGTTCAAATGTTAATTACAGTATCTCAAGTAAAAAATGCAGTGCTTTAGATCCAAAAATTATAGTGTCGCTACTTCAAGACTTCTTCCTATCCACAAGGTTAGACGAATTGTGTCACAAGTCCAATATTTGTTTGTCCACATGTTCAGGGTTTTTTAACTAATGTCTCAGGTCAGAATCTATGGCAAGATCCTTTTCCATAGTCATAGGTCCAAGACTTGTCCACATATCAGAGTACTCAAGTCCAAAATTGTCTTCAGATGTTACAACACAGTTCTGAGCTTTCATAAATATGACAGATCCCAAGACTGTTGGTGCACAAGTCCCTCACAAGTTTGAATTGTTGCAAAGTGTAAGCCTAAGGTCTGGATCACAAGTCTAAGAGGCTGATTCAAGTGTTCTGCAATAGGTAACAAGAGTTTTACAATTTCACATGCCCAAATATTTTCCAAAATCATAGATGCATAGGTTCAAATGTGAATTGCAGTGTCTCAAGTAAAAAATACAATGCTTCAGATCCAAAAATTATAGTCCCTCAGGTCAAATTTCATGTGTCCAAGTTGGTACAGGGTCTAAAATTGAGGTTTTCCATAGGTCTACAAAATAGCTCTATTATGGATCCATTTAACCCTTCATAATGTGTCTTCAAAAATATTTATAGAACCAAGAGAGGAAGTGTCAATCTCCACATGTCAAAATAATTTCACAGTAGGTTTGAGCTTCAGTGCTTTCACAAGTCTGCAATTATTTCAGGTGCGAGTATGTTTGCAAGAAATGTGCCAAGATGTGCAAGTATAAGTTCCTCAGATGCGAAGTATTATTCAATAGAGACTTTGCGTATAATTCTACTACTGAACTTACTCTTTGTTCTCCACTACGCTATGATTTCTTTCTATATCTCTGTTCAAGTTTTTTGTTCCACAGAAATTGTGGATCGATCTTTAGGAGGTGTGAACACTGCCCCAATGTCAAGAAGAAATTTTTTATTGGGAGCACCTCTTTTGTACTTCTGGTTCTGTAGAAAGATAGATCTGGGATGGGGTTGAGAGTCAATATCTCTACAAGCTCTAAGGATCAAACTTCAGGAGGTGTGAACACTGCCTGAGTGTTAAGAACAAATCCACTATTGGGAGCACCTCTGTTGTACTTTTGGATCTGTAAAAAGATAGATCTAGGATGTGGTTGAGAGTCAATATCCCTACGAGCTCTAATATTTGCACCAAGCTCTAAGCTCTGGGGTTGAGATTCAAGATCCCTATGAGCTCTAATATTTTCACTAAGCTTTGCAATGGCTCTAAGAATTTTCAAATATTTCTTCCAAAAAAACTTTAGATATGCTTAGTGTTTTTAACCTTGTCACACAAGCCACAAATTTTAACTATCATTTGGCCACAGGTCTTCAATGATGTCTTCGAAATACTGTTCCTCCAGAGGTTTGTTTTGCAGCCCCTCAATCCAAGGTATTTCACTAGTTCAATAATTCTTCATATCCACAAGGTTATAGGAATTTTGTCACAAGTCCAATATTTCTTTGTCCATAGATTCATGGTTTTTTAACAGATGTCTCAGGTCCAAATATATGCCAAGATCCTTTGCCACAGTCATAGGTCTAGGAGTTGTCCACATATTAGAGTACTCAAGTCCAAAATTTTCTTCAGATGTTACAACACATATCCAAGCTTTAATGAATATGACAGATCCTGAGACTGCTGGTGCACAAGTCCCTCACAGGTCTGATTTGTAGAGTGTAAGACTAAGGTCTGTATCACAAGTCTAAGAGGCTAATTCAAGTGTTCTGCAATAGGTAATGGGAGTATTACAATTCCACAGGCCCAAATATTTTCCACAATGATAGATGCATAAGTTCAAATTGAATTGTAGTGTTTCAAGTAAAAACTACAGTGCTTTAGATCCAAAAATTATAGTCCCTCAGGTCGAATTGTAGATGTGTCCAAGCTACTACAAGGTCTTCAATTGAGGATTTCCATAGGTCTGCAAAATAGCTCTATTATAGATCCATTTAACCCCTGGTAATGTGTCTTCAAAAATCTTTATAGAGCCAAGAGAGGAAGTGTCAATCTCCACAGGTCAAAAGAATGTCACAACATGTTTGAGTTTTAGTTCTTTCACAAGTCCGGAATTCTTTCAGGTGCGAGTATTTTGCAAGAAATGTGCCAAGATGTGCGAGTACAGGTTCCTTGGATGTGAAGTATTATTCCATAGAAACTTTTCCCAGAATTCAACTTCTGAACTTACTCTTTGTTCTCCACTACGCTTCTATTTCTTGCTATACCTCTGTTTGAGTTTTTCATTCCGCATAAATTCTGGATCAATTTTCAAGAGGTGTGAACACTACCCCAGTGTCAGGAAGAAATATACAATTGGGAGCACCTTTTTTGTACCTCTGCTTTTTTAGAAATATAGATTTGGGATGGTTTTGAGAGTCAATAGCCCTACGAGCTCTAAGCTCTGCACTAAGATCTAAGCTCGACACCAAGCTCTAAGCTCTAGGGTTGAGAGTCAAGATCCCTACGAGCTCTAAGCTCTGGGGTTTAGAGTCAAGATCGCTATGAGCTTTAAGCTCTGCACTAAGCTCTACATCAGCTCTAAGCCTTTTCAAATATTACTTCCAAAAACATCTTATATATGCTTAAGTGTTTTTAACCTTGTCAAACAAGCCGCAAATCTGAATTTTCCTTTGGCCACAGGTCTTCAATTTTGTCTTCGAAATATTGTTGCTACAGAATTTTGTTTTGTAGCCCCTCAATCCAAGGTATGTCACTAGTTCCAGAGTTCTTCCTATCCATTAGGTTAGATGGATTACGTCATAAGTCCAATATTTCTCTGTCCATAGATTCAAGGTTTTTTAGCTAATGTTTCTCTGTCCTTTAGTGTAAAGTTTGTAGCTATTTTTAACATAAGTCCTCTGTCTACACTGTGCAGTTGCCTTGTTTTTGATGATGTTCAAGGTGACTGTATGTAACACTCTACTCTTATGAATGTTTGGACTAACCAAAGTATGAGTTATATTTTTGAAAAGAAAATTGAACATCATGCTATACTTAATGCTTGCATGTCATTTGATATTTTGAGTAAGTTTATTTGTCATGGCCCTTTTCATTAATATCCTATATATCTCTAAATATCTTTTCTTTCCATCATTTTAGGTCTTTTCACGTGGAATTTCTCACCATATCTATAGTAGAAGCAAACCAAATGTAGTTCATCATGACTTTACTACATACTGATAACAATTCAAATGTATGATGTATTTTTTTACATGCTTACATGATAGAGATAGAGACCAGTCATCCTGATAATGTGGATATTCATAGTCATGATTGCAGAGTATCCAAGTTGAGATGAGTCCTGAACAAATATCTGAACTGTAGAACAAATTAAGAAGCCACCTTTAGGGGTCGATATAATCTAGTACAACTTTTCTGTGAAATTCTTTGATGTCAGATAAAATTCATGAACCTGGTAATCAAACATATCAAATGATGGATTCAAGCCACTACTTATGTACTAGTTTGCAATAAAAATGCTTCCAATGAACCATGCTTTAATTTCCAGCAAAAGGATCAACATTTGAAAGCTTAAGTGGTTATTTTGAGCATCATATCAAACATATCTAAGTGATTAATACCAAACAATTGTGAAGAAATTACCTAAGTAATTATTTTTTTCATCTTTGTTAATGAAAATAAACAGTGCACTTGGTGTTTGAATGTGCAATTTGGAATAACAACTTCCAAATTGCACATATATCTGTTATAATACACTATGGATTGAAAGTGCATATGCATCACTTTAATATTTTATGGGAGCACATGGAAACATTTGTAATTTTTCCCATCCATATATGTTTTTCATAATTTTAGTGGACAAGATGCATGATTATTTTTCTTTCCTCGTTAGAAAAAAAAAAATTCAGTTTAGCCTCCAAAAGGTGAACAGTGGAATAACTCTGAAGTAGTTCCAAATCTTTCAGAGGGCCAAGAACAAAAAACACAAGGAATCTCTAAGTTTTACAGTATCCAATGCCCTTTTTCTTAGAAGAGAATTGAGCATTGATCCTCAATGTCCTTGTAGTAGTCTCTTGCATACAAGCAGTCCAAAAAGATGTGTTTCACTTGTATCTGGTTTACCACAGATTTAGCAAAGCCAACTGTCAACATGCTCTTATCTAGATAGGTCTTGGATGATTGATGACCAACCATGCAAAGACCCATAGCCAAACACTATGAAGCTTGTGAATCCCTTTATCCAAGAGATTGAAGAGTTGAGAGCATTAAGAATTAACTCAAACCCAAAACAATTGACAATAACACAACATAAAAGTGAAAAGGACCCCATAAATTATATGAAACAAGGAACCACTAAATAATCCCCCTAATGGTTGCCATAAATGCCTGTTATACTGTAGAGGTACGGTAGACCTGACCAATAAGGAAGATATGATTCTTATAGTAGTACTTTGCAACACACTGGGTGATCAAATTTGATGCCCTGTTTTGAGCCTCTTTTGGCATAATAAATGCCCCTCACTCGCAATCTCTTAGTGGATATTATTGGTTTTGATTTGTCTCGCTTATCTAGCCACATTGTGGTAAGTGGAGGCTAGTTCAGATTCTCTCTTCGAGACATAGAAAAAGGGATTTTTTTAAAAAATATGTCAGAGTAGCAATCTCTATTAAACTCCCTTTTCAAAATATTGGGTCAAGCTTGTTCACTTGCTTAGGAAAACATAATTAAGCTCATTGCATCTTGGAAGAACTTGAAAATATTTGACTATGTTTAGCCCAAATTCAAACAAATCATACATATTTAGAAACAAATATGGGAACTCTTATTAGTCCCTACCATAAAGCGACATGGACTATAGTAAATGCCCGGTTGTTTATTGTTAGTCTTTGCTGGAGAATTAAAACATAAAACCACATAAAACCTATTGTTTTAAGGAAAATATTAAAATAATTTTTTTCTCCACCTATCAACTGCTAACATTACTTTTTGTTAGCCAATGAAAAATTTTAACATCTTAATTGGCCTCTTCTTGAGGTGGAGAGGAGCAAATCTTAGAAGTAAAAGGCATATGGTAAGGAATTTTTTTTTCTTAATCAAGTAATGCTAGAATTACTCTAGCATTACTTAGGTTAACATCAATTGTTTGCTCGTAAGAGTTTAAACGTATTGCTACGAGTCTAGCCATGATCTCTTGAGCGCTTTGCTACACATGGCTAGCCAATTGTCTAGATGGGGCACATGTTCTTTTATTAAATTTCCATCTGCCTTAGCTTCTTGAATTTTATTGATGCTTCTCTCATACAGGAACTAAATTCAGTTAAGAGCGAGTTAAATGAAGTTTTTATAGCCAAAATTCCTTTGCATTGTCCAAACAACTATTGGATAACAATCTTAGTTGCAGGCCTACCATGTATGATAGTTAGTCCCTTGTTTATGATCTCCTTATTTTTACATGTATGACCATAAAATACAACTTAGCCTATGTTCAAGTCATAGTTAGGATTACAAACCTATGAAATTCACTGGCTCATCTAGGATTACAAGCTAGTGTGTTAAGACTGCTTGAACATATTATCTTAACCATGACTTATTGAGCATATTACTATGTGGCTAACTCAAAGCATAAGTGGTGAAATCCTAGTGTTTCTTTGAAGAAATATGATTTACCATTCATTATTATACCTATGAATACATGTACCCATGAATGCCTTTGTATCAATAAGCGCAAGCACTAAAAAAGAACTAAAAGGCCTAGCTCCAGGGTCACTTCTTTTTGTTCTATCTAGGAGCTTGGATTCATTCGTTTCTTGCCTTTGTATCAGAAGTTGCAATCACAAAAAATCCCAACTCTAGAGCCACTTCTTTTTGTACTAGCTTGGAGCCTCATTTCATTTTTTTTAATTTATTGAAAGTTGTAGAATTTACAATCTATAAAGGGTGCTAGCTCAATGGAAGAGCACCTGCTTTACAAGTAGGAGGTTGGTGGTTCGATTCCATCGTGCCCTAATATAAATATGGAATGGAGACGATCGATTTTTGGTGACAGAGGCTCTTCACCAATGAGCTCATGGTGACATTTCTTGACCCTTACTAAAATATGTAATGGTGATGGTCAACGAATGCCACAATACATACACATCAATAGTGATGACCATGAAAGGTCCATCACCATAAATAGTTGTTGTTGATATGAAATGGTGAGGGTAATTTTTTGTCATTATATTCATTATTTGTGACAGACCTTGAAGTCACCAATGAGCTTATCATGACATTTTTTGACCCTCACCAAATATGAAATGGTGACAGTCAATGAATGTCGCCATATATATGCACCAATAGTGACGCCCATGAAGGGTACATCACAATAAATCGTTGTTCATATGAAATGTTGAAGGTCACTATCTGTCGTTATAATTAATATTTGTGATGGACCTTGAATGTCACCATAACACCTATACTTTTGGCGATGCCACCTTTAGTGACGTTCAGTTTTTTGGTGACCGAGGCTATGGTCTGTCACCATTGCTCATATGAAATGGTGACGGTCACTATCCGTCATTGTAAATCATTATTGGTGAGAACCTTGAATGTCACCACAACACCTATAATTTTGGTGACGTTCAATTTTTGGTGACGAAGACTCTTTTGACCATCACCAATGAGCTTATGGTGACATTTTTCGCTCCTCAACAATGTCATTTTTTCTTGTAGTGATGGGTATACCCAGAACATGTCTCAACCTCAATTTCAAATTAATCATATGCAGCAGCAAAATTTGACTAATAGGGTGCAAGCATATCACCAAGGAGGACTTTATCCTTCGGTTGAGGGTACCCACTACACAGGAAGAAAAACTGACCAAAGAACTGCCCCCCAACAACTAGGTGCAAACATGGGATAGAAATATGCTCAGTCCCAAGCACATAACCCACCCAAGCAAAACAATACATAGGTGAACTTTGTGCAACCGTCCCAAAATAAACCACACCAGTATGATCAAGATAATTATCCTCCTAACGTGGTTAAGAGAAATGAAAGAAACAAGCCTAAATGGAACCCTGGATGGGGGGGTAGCAATCAACAGCACCAAACACGATCCCAAGCTAGAGCTAACTCCAACCAGAATTAGAACTAGGAGCCAAGAAATTCCCAAAGGCAAGGCAAAAGGCCACCTTTACAAACAAACCATTCTTGTTCAATATGTGGTGATTACGGGCACTATAATGACCATTGTCCTGAACTCCCTGAGATTAAAATGCTTCAGAGTAACTGAGGACAAGGAGGACCTTCCCAAACAATTGTGGTTATGCAAGAACCCTTCCCCCATCAAGGAATAGTCAGCACTCAGCAGCAAAAGCCCGACGATTCTGGGAAAAACAACCATGAAATTTACATGGCTGGGGAGGAAATGTTTTTCCAAACTCATAATGGCAGCTATAACACCTCACCAGACACCAGTACGTTAGGGGCTAGTATGAGCACACCGAATACACCTTTAACCATTCCAAATATTCCTTTGGAACTGTCGCCCAAAATGGTAAAAGGGCCTAATAGGCAAGTAGGTAACTACTCCAAAGCAGCCCGCAATTATAGCATCGTAGACGATTTAGCTCAATCACCTACTACTATTTCCACATTGGAAGTATTACAGTCATGCCCAAAGCAATGAAAAGCCCTACTTTCTGCATTAGGAATTGTCGACCCTGCCGACACGCGCATGATGGCTTTTGACTTAGACAAAGCCACCCCTAGGCTTCCCTCCATGGTCACCTTCCAAATACCAGTATATGTACATAATATCACTATTCACCAATGTGTGAATGATGAGGGTGCATCCACATGCATCATTTCAAAGAATGTATGGCAGAAGATAGGAGCCCCCCAACTCAAACCTTCTGTCATCACACTTAGAGCATACGACGGTCGTCCCTTGACCCCCGTCGGTCTCTTCCAAAATGTATCAGTCTGTTTATCTGGCAAGACATCCACATAGACATCGAAGCCTTGGACGCTCACTTGGATTACAATATACTCCTTTTGTGGAGTTACATGTATGACATGTTTGCCATAGCATCTTTTGTCTTCTCCATCATGACGTTCCCCCACGAGGATCGAGTCATCACAGTAGACCAACTGACGCACAGTAAAAAGCATTACTTGACCAAAACGGATATGGTTCTACCCTATGTAGATACAACCACAGATGGTCTTTCACGCTATCAAGAATATGGCCTTGGCCAATTCAAACCGTCGTTTGTCCTACAGTCATTCCTAGGAGATCCTCCCATTATCCCTGAGGTATCACCTGATGCCACAGGGGCCCCAGTATGCATGATGTCCACATCAAGCACCGAGGTTAATTAGGACATAGATTCAGGAAGTAATGACACTAAGGCATCAACTACTGTAACCTCCCTAGTCTACGCCACCTCCCAAAATCCTTTCCTCTACCCACCTCTTGGCTTCACCTCCCAGTAGGTCTTAGCAACACTGGTATTACCCAATATATCAATGGAATTCCTAGTGTGGTATTTTTCTCCCCCTCCAAGAACAGTTGCTAACAACATTACTGTATTTGGGTTAAAGCCCTTGGTCCTGAGGAGCCTGAGCCTACCCAAGCAGCAATCGAAACTGCCCCCACAAGGGAAATTCCCATTGCAAAACTAGTGACCATGACCAAGAAAATTGCCAAGAAAGGAAAAAAAGTGGTGACTCCCACCATGCAAAGGGAGTCATCAGACTGTGCTATATGTGATGTAACAGGACACCCTACCCACATATGCCCAGAGTTAGACGAATTAAAACCATGCCTTGGCTACAAGGGAGGCACATCGAAATGACTTTCCCATAAGAAGGAACTTGCCACCAATAGTACAGGAAAACCGTTGTGTACCAATCACACATGTGCTCTTTGTGACACCTATGGGCACTATACCCACCATTGTCTAGAAATACCATGATATAGGGATACCTTACATGCGGTCAAGTGATCCTATCAAGAGGATCCCTCCATCCAGTCTATCAATGACAAACCACGTACCATCCTATACTTACAAGAGGATCATAGATTTGTAGAAAGACCCCCGGTAATGCCCATTATACGTTGTACGCTATGCAATGAATGTGGCCACTACCTTGAAGAGTGTGTCGCATTGGAACTCATTCATAGATGGTATCCAATCAAAAGGGTTTAGTACGTGGGGCTATGGGTAGAACAATTCACATGCTCGTTATGCACTGACAATCACCTATTGGAGGATTGTCACTACATACCTCACTTCTGGCTAGCCCTTGCTAGCCTCCGCTCAACCATAGTTTTTCTTTCTGAAGAAGAAGATATGGATGCCGAATCCATCGGCAGGTCCATGACCAAGAAGAAGAGATGAGTGGGTCCATAATTTTCTTATCAGCTGAAGAACGACCTAGCGAGGAACCCATAGTTACCCGTAAAGGCATCTCACAAAACCCACCCGCATGCACATTATGCAAGCAGACGGACCATATAGTAGTCCACAGCCCTGACTTAGCAGCATTGCGACATTGATACCCCGCCTAGCCTCAGACCAAGCATGATGGGACCCCCATATCACGAATATTTGTCTTAATATGTCAAGGTAATCATTACGACTGAAATTGTACTTATGTCTCATGGATCTGTCCCACTATCAACATGATTAATGTCATAGAAAAAAGGACAAGTGATCTCCAAGAATGCCATAAAAGATATATCATCGGCTCAACATCCCCACCACCACAGTGGTGTGTCAAGCCTGATAAGACCAGACACCAGCCACGTATACCCCAGGCCAAGCCTAGGATAACATGTGATCTTTATGATCTAAACAATCACCAAGTCAACCAATGCAGAGAACTAAAACCCCTTGCACAATCTCCGCATAGTCTCGCCTCTTCCTCAAAAACTTCTCTCTAATCAAGAGAATATCACACGCACTTATTGTCGAATTTTCTCACACTTTCATCATACGTTTAAGTATACACATCTCCCCAAGCTGAGAGAAGACAGAGTGGCATTAAGTCAACCACCCACCAAAAAGGGAGGCAAGTCTCAACCTATGACGTAAAAATGGAAGCAGAAAAATGACCAGGCCCACAACTGACCCTTTCCAAGCGTCCACATTAGGAACATCGAGTAGTGTAGAATCTCACACTATCTACTCTATTAGCGCTGTGATACCATGCACCATTTTCAATAGTCATGATCACGTGCCAGAGGTCTAGCTGCTGCTAAAAGTATTCAGGCACCTCTGTGATAAAAACAAATTCCACCTACCGAAAATTGACTATCCTAGTGGGAAATCCAACCTTAGGCACACAAAGGACTCAGTTACTAAGATCCTTCCCCCACCACATGCCAACGACACTATTCACCACGTATGACTTGTATCATCGCATGCCCGAGATAGGATTTCAACCACCTCCTCGTCACAAGAATTCTGCTTTATTCCTGTCACAAAATACCAAGGAACCTTATGTGGTTTCATATATTTCCATAAGATACCAAACTTGCATGCCGGCATCGAACTCCTTGATGACACCCAACCTCTAGAACAACTCCTAGTACAACTAGAGCTAGTTGACGAAAGCAGGCGACAATCCCTGCAACACAATGAGGCCCATAAGAAAAGGATAAAAGCATTATTCGACCGCCACATCACCCCTCGCTCATTGACCGAGGGAGAGTTAGTCCTTCGCTACAATGTCACAAAAGAGGCCTTAGGGCTAGGAAAGCTCGAAACCTTGTGGAAAGGGCCCTATATCATCAAAAATTGTCTCCGACAGGGGGCATGCATCTTGATGGAACCAAACGAGACCTACCTCACTGAGCCTGTCAACGGTATTTACCTCAAGAAGTTCTACCCAAAAGGGCCCTAGTAGCCCTTATCCCCTAGAGTTAGAGTACAAAAAAATCCCAATACCAAAATATTTTTGACCCAAAAGCCTAAACACGCTCAAAGTTCCACCGTGGATCACCAACTTGAACCCTATTTTGGATTTGTTGATGGAGCATTGCAATGGTCTGAAAACTTAGCTGCAGCCACCTGGGTTATCTACCACCCTGACCGATTAGAACTATGTTCAAATGGCATGTGCATCAGATCAAAAACCAACAATTAGGTATAATATGACACCGTTATTGGACTTATGGGTGAGTCCCTCCATCAGGGCATCTGCCATATGCATGTCTACCTAGATTCCTAGTTAGTGGTATCACAGTTAAACCAAACATTTGAAACCAGAGACGCAAACCTCTTCAGAAAATATTTGTGTGCCAAAAGATTAAGCAGATAATTTTCTTAAATTACATTCTCACATGTATCAAGGAATCAAAACCAAGCAGTTGATTGAATAGCTATCAATATTCTAGACTAGAATGGATCACGAATAAAGCACCATACATGAAAAACCAAAAACATAGATATCCATCAGCATAACACGAAATAAATAAAACTAAATAGATAGCACACCATGTAGAGACGCAAAAAGATCTCTCATATATATATATATATCAAAAATTATGTGTATCTGAGTATAAAAATAGTATCATTGGCCCATTGGCCAGCCCAAAGATACAAGGGTCATCAAAAATAAAGGAAGCATCCTCATAACAGGTGCTTTCCCTGTGTACAAATCTACTCTAAGGGGGTGCACCCTCAAGAGGAACACCTGGGCCCACCACTGCTCCTGGTGCCCACACTAGAGCTGTTGTCGCCACTGCAACAACTACTCGTCGAAGAGTGGGATGGTAATCCCTCTCATGGGCCATTACCGTCTCTAGCCAAACCTCCTCGAGATCATCCATAAAACCTTAGGCAGGAACCCTGTGGGTCAAACGGTCCACTCGACCCTGGAAGTCCTCTAGAGTGGCCACCTGAGCCGTAAGTACTACGATGCACACCTTAGCCACATCGACACAAGCTCTCTTGACCACTACCTCAGCTGCAATCGAGTTTTTCCCCTCACCAGAAGGACTACCACCATCCCCGCCAGGTCCACCGGCACCACCCGGTCCACCTGCAGTGCCTCCTCCCCGACCACCCTACGGTTGTGGCAGAGGATCATGACCCACCAGTTGGGCCACTAGGTGTCCCACCTCGCCAACATCTACACAAGTAACCAAAATAATGTCAGTGTAAATAAAAAACACTCAATGTACATAAAAACTCGAACAAATGCAGAAATATAACACATACCCGCAGGACCCCAAACATAACCAAAAGGGAGGCCGATATTGGGATCACCCTAAAAATCCATCCCCGCATATGGGTATGGAAAAAAAATCTGTGGGTTGGCCCCAAACTAGGCCTCCGTCATGTCATTTCAATAATGACCCACCATGCCACCACCACCACGTGGCATCACTAGAGCCCACCTCCTCATGCATGGCTCCCTCGGCCCCCCGATAGGCACTGTAACAATGGGCCTCATCAACATGACCCTCTCATACATAATGCTGCGCAAGATTCTAGCATACACAAATTATTTGGATTAACATTGGACCCTATTCAGTTGTGACACCATACCTTCAAAACAAAAAATAGGAAAAATAAAAAAAATGCTTGTTCCTCAAACAACGTAAAACTCTCACCTGTGGGCCCAATGACCGATGTGGAGCAAACGACCCCGCAAGTCGCAAAATAATGGCCAGAGCACACCTCTTGGCCACATCTGTCACTGATGCAATATTGATTCACCCCTTAGTAAGAGGCGCACCACCACAATTCCTCCTCTAGAACCTGTCCATGTTCACTCATCCAACAGGGAGTGGATACCTCAGTGCCTCGCCCTGAGGCAGTAATCTAGTCAAAAAGTATATATCCGTCTCTGGAAAAATGATCAATTTCATCCCCCTCAAGATGAACATAATGTGCCTCCTGTGCCAATGTTGTATGATATAACGTAACAATCAAACCTCTGACCAAAGGAACTCATTCTCAACAAATTTCATAAGGCCCCACGTAGCCAACTGATGGTGTGCCCCAGCATTAGTAGCCAGAGCGGTCCAGATCTCAGGCCAATCTCAGTCTCTCCACACCAACCTGCCAAGCAATAGGCACCCATTAGTACAAAGGAAAAACATCAAAAGGGACAACAAAAACCCAAGTTTTTACAAAAACCCTACCCTTGCACGCCTGTCTCTTAGACAAGCACACCATTGCGCTCCTTTTTGGTTCATAGGCATGCCCTTGCATGCAAAAAGGAGGGAACAACATGCCTTCGGGCGGCTGTCCCTCGAAAATGAGCGCAAGTTGGGTGCTTATTTTCCTATATCTCCCACACAATATAGGACAAAAAGCCCCTTTGAGGCCATACAAACCCAATTTTTACGGCCCTCGGCATCACCAAAATGAAAAAATTCAAATGCAGGACGTCATGGAAGTTACCTCAGCATAATATCGCTAATCCCTGATACACAGGCTAACTGCAATGGCAAGAAAGGCTCTGCAATCACCTTTGATCTGCTAAAACTCAAAAAATACAAATGAATAGGATTAGGTCCATAATCACATATTTATTGCCCTTTTCCAGAATTTCGTAGGTCCATAATAGGAAATCATAAGGTCCATTCTGCAAACCGTAAGTTGCACCATCATTAGTATACCATGATGAACGAAAGCGATGCCCTACATTCGCTTTCCAGAAAAATATTTTTTCAAGCACGACAGGTATGCACCCTCCCATCTTCCTTTCCAAAATTCATGTTTTTCAATAAATTTGGATGAAAAGAAGATTCTTTCACTAGAGGTAGTTGTTTTTTGCAGGAAGAACCCATAAAATGTTCACAACACCATCCATTGAAAGTTCCAGAGTAGGTATCATTCTACCCTCAGTATGATAGAGTCCTAGAGAACTTTGCATATCCTGACATCATTTTTCCATTAGAAATAAACCATAGGGTCCTCATACTCAACCATGTTTATCATCACCTCACCCTTCATATGATAAACGACCACGATGGTTGGTAGAGCCTCTTCTCCATGGCGATCGTCATCCAAAGTAGACTAGACATCACCCCACAAGTGACGCCATTGCCATACCATTTTAGTCTGGGAAGCACCTCATGCCCATCCACATATCATGCATAAGATCAAGTTCACCATTCAAACTCAACCCTCTTCCTGGATGATCAGGTTGTACAAGCATATTGAGAGCGTACCTCCGTGCACCACATTTGGCCCACCATACCTCCATCAGCATAATCCCATCTGCGACATCTTCCACTTCATCAACGCTGCACATGAGGCCAACCAATGGGACCCCTACCCCAGCAAAACACCATCCTCACACCTTCAGTGAGTGACCCCCTTTCATGTTTTTGGGTACCCGTCTCTGTGTTTTGTACAAACCAAACCCCATTATTTTATTCTTTTGGTAAGTGTACAAATACCGCAAATGATGCCCTTCGTCAATGTTGGAAATACTGAGAGGGGGGGGGGGTGAATCAATATTCCTTTCAATTAGAGAATTAGTTAATATTAAATTATTATCAGTGTTTTTATAATGATAGCAATAAACAAGAGGAACACAAATGCACACAGTTTCTAAGGTGGAAACCCACTCCAGGACAAAAACCACCTAATGCTTTTCTAATAATTCTTTAATTTTCAACTACAGTTGAAAATAAATCTCCTCTACAATAGCATTCTTCTCCAGATCCCACTGGATGGACGCTCCAATTCCCAAGATTCTTTAGTAGTCAACTGAATGGGTGCCCCAACACCCAATGAGCTACAATTCACCCTAGCACCACCTTACCACCCTATAGAAGAATAAAAGAAGAATGGACTCCCGTACCAGGGAAAATGGTCCACTTTACAATGATATAGAATGATGTAGAAGAATAATATATACCAGACCATAAACCCAACTTTGATACAACCACCTAATGATGATCCTATACCTCCCAACATTGCCTCTTCAACCCTTGGTAGATAGACACTAGTACAATTTGTACAATAATGTATTTACAATGACTAAGTACAATGATACCTTTACAATGATTGTATGCAGTGCTACCCACTTGAAGACTTCATATGATGAACTTATTGCTACTGTTATGCACCTTTGTTGCTTCTCTTGTCATGCTACCATCCTCTGCACCCTGCTTTGCTTTTCTGCCGTACAAATTATGGTCCTTTGCAACCCTTGACAACACACGATCTAGTTTTTTCTTGCCTTCTAGGAGCTTGATATTGAATCTAGTGTATCTCTATCATTTAAGATCCTTAATATCTGATTTTATGGCCTATAGTATTCCTCTGAGTCATATTTCCAATGCCATACGTTTGACCCAATTTGTATTCTTGAAGAGAAAGTTATACCCAATCTCTCACAATTCCCTAATTATGGATTGTTTCAATAGAGCACACTTGTACGACGTGCCATGTGTCACTGTTTCTTCATTTGTTTTTGAAATTGATAGAGAAAAAATTACACACTGTGCGCTATCTATAATTTTTTACGAAATTCAAATCCAATACTCAGAGAGAGAGTTATGATGAATTTACAAAGGTCACTTGTTTGAGATGAATTTCAGGAGCCTGCACAAACCCTGATTTACATAGATCATATCTCCAAAAATATTGCGCACCTTGATCTGAAATTTTTACTGCAGCTTCCTCAGAATTTTGGCTTCACCTCATAAAAATTTTCTGCTTCTGAACCTTCATAGAAAAAAATTTAGAGCAAAAATTCCAGGATGACCAGTTTCAGATGGCCGAATCCCTTGCATAAGGAGGAAATGAAGATCATAATTTATATGAATGCTTAAGTTGAGAGGGGCTTCAACAAATGAACGTGGGAGGGATTTTAGGAACATAAAAAATATTAATTATGACTTTTCAATGACCCATGCCGCAACCCCATGGGGTTTTAGCCCACTAACTGGGGGTACAAACTTCAAACATGAATATCTCTCAAACCGTGAAGAATTAGATGGCATGCCATATATCAATGGAAACAACTCGACAAGTAGAAACCATCAAAATAACTATTGACCTGGAATATATTAATTTGGTAAGCCAAAATTCCCATGCAATATTGGGCTAGCCCTTGGTGCTGCTTGGGTTGACATCAATGACAATCGTTGATCAACAATCTCCCCATTTGGCATTGATGGCAACACAAGTACTCCCCGTGTGTTCGTGGCACCTCTTCCTACAACATTCTCTCCCCCCTTTGACATCAATGGAAAAGGGTAAATCCCCCTGAAACACAACCATCCTGCAGACCTGTACAATATTCCACTCCTGCTAACACACAATCATCCTACAAACCTATACACACTTCCACTCCCACTTTATATTCTTGAAAAAGGTAAATCTAATGAGAGCTTGGGAGAATCCAAAGCTTTTGACGAAGATATTCAAATGCTTCATGAGGTAAAGGTTTAGTGAAGGTATCAGCAATTTGTTCTTCTGTACAAACATACTAAAGTTTGATATTCTTTTCAGCGACTTGTTCTCCAAAAAAATGATATTTGATCGGAATGTGTTTTGTTTTTGAATGCATGACAGGATTTTTGGAGATGTTGACGGCACTAGTGTTGTCACAGAATATGGGAATAGGCTCATTGAATTGTACTTGAAGATCTTACAAAGTTTGTTTCATCCAAAGGACTTCAGTACAACATGATGCTGCTGCAAGGTATTCTACTTCCATTGTAGATAACGAGATTGAAGTTTGATTTTTGCTCAACCATGATACGAGACAACCAACTAGATAGAATGATTCTCCACTAGTACTCTTACGATCATCAATGCTTCCTACCCAATCTGCATCTGTAAAGGCTTGAATAATGAGATTGTTACCCTTGGGATACCACAAGACATAGTCTTCTGTTCCCTTTAGATATCGGAGAATTATTTTGACGCCAATAATATGTGATTCTTTTGGTGTTGCCTGAAATCTTACTACTTGTCCAACTGCTTGCATAACATCTGGCCGAGAGGTTGTTACATATAGAAGACTACTAGTCATAGATCTGTACAACTTTTGATCCACATCCTTAGATGATTCGTCTATGCTCAATTTGCAACCTATTACCATTGGAGTAAGGATGGGTTTGGCAATATTCCATTTTGAATTTCTTGAGCATTTCCCTGATGTACTTGGCTTGACATATAAATATTCCTTTCTCTTGCTGAGATATTTGAGGCCCTAAGAAGTATGTCAACTCACCAAGTAAGGACATCTCAAACTCACTTTGCATCTTTGTATAGAAGTTATTACTCAGTCGATCATCATTGCTACCAAATATTATATCATCCACATATACCTCACCAATTGTTAAATTATCTTTATCTATTTTTACATAAAGATTGCTATCAACAGTACCTTTCTTGAACCCTTGTTGACGTAGATATCCATCAAGACAAGCATACCATGCTCTGGGAGCCTGCTTGAGGCCATATAGAGCCTTATTTAACCTACAAACATAGTCTTCTTTTTGTGATAGTAGAAAACATTCAGGTTGTTCGATGTAAATTTCGTCTTCTAATTCTCCATTCAGAAATGCTGACATAACATCCATTTGGTAGACTTTGATTTTTCCTGAACATGCATATGCAAAAAACATTCGTATGGATTCCATTATGGCAACTGGTGCAAATGTTTCGTTGAAATAAATTCCTTCCACTTGTGCATAGCCTTTGCAAACCAATCTTGCTTTGTTTCTGGTAACCTACCCATCTTCATTCAATTTGTTCCTAAACACCCATTTAGTCCCAATGCCATTTTTATATTTTGGTTGTGGAACTAATTCCCAGGTGTTATTCTTCTCAATTTGATCCAATTATTCATTCATATCTGCTATCCAATGTTCATTTTGGCTAGCTTCCTCAAAAGTACTAAGCTCAAAGGTTGCTAGAAAAGCAACGTGAGCTTGTTGTGATGAATGAAGCTATCGACCTTCATTTATGTGACCAATGATTTGATTTGATGGATGGTTCTTTTGAATCCACTCTTTTGTTCTCCTTGGAGGAGATTATTGTTGTTGTTTTGGTATATCTTGATGATCATTGCTTAATTCTTCCTTGTTGATAGTTGCTTCTTGTTCTACAATTTTATTTGTGTCTTTTTCAGCCTCTGTCTCAAGTTTCAAAGATTCTAGATCCTCATCATTACTCTCTAGAACACCATATTCATCAAATGTAACATTTATGCTCTCCACTATCTGTTTTCGTCTTAGATTATAGCATTTATAGGCCTTTATTTTGCGTGAGTAACCAAAAAAGATACCTTCATCAACACATGATTCAAACTTACCCAAATTTTGATCTTCTCTTTTGATATAACATTTTCTTCCAAAGATTCTAAAATATTTTACATTATCTGGTTCTCCTTTCCATAATTCATATGGAGTCCTGTTGCAATTATGTCCGAGAAGACTTCGGTTGATAATGAAGACTTTCGTATCAATTGCTTGAACCCAAAAATTTTCATCCAATTTTGAGTCCTTCAACATTGCTCTACCCATTTCCTATATAGTTCTATTCTATCTTTCAGCAACTCCATTTTGCTGAGGTGTTCGTGTTGTTGAAAATTTCCTTTTGATTCCATTTTCGTCATAGTATTGCTGAAATAATCTGGAAGTGAATTCTCCACCATTATCTGATCTTAAACACTTTATTTTCAAACCAATTTAATTTTCAACCAACTCCTTGTAGATATTAAAGAACTCAAATTCTTTAGATTTTTTCTTTAGGAAACTGACGGTTGTCATCCTAGTATAGTCATCTATCATTAACATGAAATATAATTCTCCGTCTAAGCCTTTTGTTCTCACAGGACCACATAGATCAGTATGTATCAATTCCAATGGATGTGATGAAAAGTGTTCTTTTGTTTTAAATTGGACTTTTGTCTTCTTGCCATGCTGACATGCCTCACATAGTGTGTTGGAAGGTTTTGAGATTTTCGGCATTTCTCGTACTGCTTCCTTTTTTCTTATCCTAACAAGATTGTCAAAGTTTATGTGACCCATTCATTTGTGCCATAACCAACTTTCATCTTCTTTAGCTAGTAGACATGCTTTAGTTGCTTCATCCAAAACATATATGTTTTTTGGAGCTCGACTTGCTATAGCCACAATTTTACCATACCTACCTTTCCTTATTTTAGATTTTGTGGAGTTGAATAGCATTGTCTGTCCTTGATCACACATTTGTCCAACAATGAGTAGATTGTGATTGATGTTTTTGACCAATAGAACATTCTTGGCTATAACATCTTTGCTTCCAAGAGTGACGGTACCTGATCCTATAACATTTGAAGATCCATCATTTCCAAAGGATATGGTTCCATCCTTCTTCTCTTTCAGAGATACAAATTTCCTTCTATCTCCAGTCATATGCGTTGAGCAACCGCTGTCAACATACCACACATATTTCTTTTTTTGAGCCTTGAGAGCGAGAGCACAATTATCAGTCTTCTTATTCTTCCATGTTCGTTCATTCTGTGGCTTCGAAGATTCTTCTAGAGGATTTTCAAGTCTGTAGTCTTTGGCTATGTGTCCAAAGTTCTGACATTTGTAACATTCCATATTATTTCTTAAAATTTCAAATATATTTATGTTTCGTTGAGCCCTGGGAGGTTCATATTTGAAGAATCTATTGGAATTGTATTGGTTCATAGGGTACCTGCGACATTCTACAGCTTTATGACCAAATTTTCCACATGAATAACAATAGCCATGAAACATATGTTGGTACCTAGATGAAAATCTTCATTGAGGAATTGTCTTCCAAGGATGTGCTTGCGAGTCTTGTCCAATGAAGTCTTCATGTATGTCAGATCTCATAGGTTCATTGTATTTTGTTCTAGAAGGTCCTACTTATTCTTCTTTGTAACCGAGGCCAGTTCTGTCATTGTAAGATCGTTGATTGTTGATGAGTTCTTCCAATGCCCTTAAGTTGTTGGCATAGTTTTGGACAGTTTTTCCCTTCTTCACTTCCTTACACAGCGAGACTACTTCGGCTTCTAATTTTTCCCTTTCTTGGTTGCTTTCTTCCAAATTCTTTTGAAGTGACTCTTCAATACATTTGTGCTCTTCAACCTCAATTTTGAGACCTTGAAATTGTTCTTCAAGAGTGTTGGAACATATCTTCTCAGCATTGAGCTCTTTTGTAAGCTTGATTGCCTCTTCATAAAATTCTTCTATGGTCAACCCTTCTTCTTCATTGTTTGATACTTCTTGTTTATTGTGCTTGGCCATAAATAATACTTTCTCATTGGCTTCTTCTTTGCTGTCATTTTATTCATCGGATGAGGAGCTATCTTCTTTAGAGAGAAAGTTCCTTTTGGATCCTTTATTTTTGCCTTGCTTGTTGAATTTCTTAAAGCCTTTATTTCCTCTTGAGTTGCCATCACTTTTGTTTAGACATTTTTCAACAAAATGCCTAACCTCACCACAACCGAAACATATAAACAGAAGTTTACCTTTCAATTTTCCCTTACCAAGTTTTAGTTTTCTCGTAAAGTAAGCATATTCGTCATCTGAAAGACCTTCTCCATCATCTCCCTTTTCTTGACACCTACAGGTGGATGTCATTTCAATTGAAGGTTGTTTGTCCTTATTGGTTTGCTTAGATGCAACGAACATAGTTTCTAGATTTAAGGTACCCTTTTCTTTATCAGGTCTCATTTCATATGCTACGAGAACTCCATGTAATTCTTGCTTGCTGAGTTTGTCCAGATTTGCACTGTATTCTAAGATCAGTACCTTTGGGTTGAATCTCCCTGGTAACGTTCTAAGAATCTTTCGTATAATAGTCTTCTCGTAAACTGGCTCTCCCAATCCTTCCAGAGTATTGGTTATTTCAGCAACGTACTAGAAGTATGTAGTAATGTTGCAATATTTTTTCATTCTGAGTTGCTCAAATTTTTCTCTATATATTTGAAGCTTTGCTTCTTTGACATTTGAGTCACCTAAATATATATTATCAAGATTGTCCCATACATTTTTGGTGGTTTTACAACCCACCACCTTATGATAAGAAGATTCAATAAGTCCACTGATAATAATATTCTTTTCTTTTGCATCATTTACCAAATTCTTCTTACCTTTTTCATCCGCGGTTGATGTAAATCCATTTTGAATAGTGTCCCATACTTCATAACCTTGTGCCAAGAGATATACCTCCATTCTTCCTTTCATGAGTGCATAATTATTTTCATTGAATAGAGGTACACCATTCTTGGTATGCTCCATGACCCCCTTCCAGCTTTTAAACTGCTATTTAAGGAACCAAGCTCTAATTCCAATTGTTGGAAATACTGAGGGGGGGGGGGGTGAATCAATATTCCTTTCAATTAGAGCATTAGTTAATCTTTAATTATTCTCAGTGTTTCTACAATGATAGCAGTAAGCAAGAGGAACACAAATGCACACATTTTTTAAAGGGGAAACCCACTTCTGGACAAAAACCACCTAATGCTTTTCTAATAATTCTTTAATATTCAACTCCAATTGAAAATAAAGCTCCAACTTCCTAGAATCTACAATAGCATTCTTCTCCAGCTCCCACTAGATGGACGATCCAACACCTGATATTCTTCAGTATTCAATTGAACGGATTCCCCAACACCCAATGAGCTACAACTCACCCTAGCACCACCTTACCACCCTATATAAGAATAAAAGAAGAATGGACTCCTGTACCAGGGAAAATGGTCCACTTTACAATGATATAGAATGATGTAGAAGAAGAATATATACTAGACCATAACCCCAACTTTGATATAACCACCTAATGATGATCCTAGACCTCCCAAAACTACCTTTTCAACCCTTAGCAGATAGACACTAGTACAATTTGTACAATAATGTATTTACAATGACTAAGTACAATGATACCATTACAATGATTGTACGCAGTGCTGCCCACTTGAAGACTTCATATGATGAACTTCTTGCTGTTGTTATGCACCTTGGTTGCTTCTCTTTCATGCTACCATCTGTTGCACCTTGCTTTGATTTTCTACAGTAGAAAGTCTGGTCCTTTGCAACCCTTGACAACACATGATCTAGCTTTTTCTTGCCTTCTAGGAGCTCGATATTGAATATGGTGTATCTCTGTCATTTTAGATCCTCAATATCTGATTTTCTATCTTGTAGTATTCCTCTGAGTGATATTTCAAATGCCACAGGTCTAACCCAATTTGGATTCTTGAAGAGATAGTTATACCCAATCTCTTACAATGCCCTAATTATGGACTATTTCAGCATAGCGCACTTGTATGGCGTGCCACGTGTCACTGTTTATTCATTTGTTTCCAAAATTGATAGATAAAAAATAAAAGACTGTTCACTATCCGTAACGCTTTACGGAATTCAAGTATGATACTCAGAGAGAGAGTTATGACGAATTTACCAAGGTCACTTATTTGAGATGAATTTTAGGAGCCTGCAAAAACCCTGACTTACACAGATCATATCTCCAAAAATTTTGTACACCTGGATCTGAAATTTTTATTGCAGCTTCCTCAAGATTTCAGCTTCATCTTATAAAAAATTTAGCTTCTGAACCTTCGTAGAAAAATAGTTAGAGCAAAAATTCCAAGATGACCTGTTTCAGATGGCCGAATCCCTTGCATAAGCAGGAAATGAAGATCAGAATTTATATGAATGCTTAAGTTGAGAGGGGCTTCAACAAGTGAACGTGGGAGGGATTTTAGAACATAAAAATATTAATTATGACTTTTCAATGGCCCATGCCCCAACCCCATGGGGTTTTAGCCCACTAACTGGGGGTACAAACTTCAAACATGAATATCTCTCAAACCTTGAAGAATTACATGGCATGCCATATATCAATGGAAACATATCAAAAATTAGAAACCATAAAAATAATTATTGATCCAGAATATATTAATTTGGTAAGTCAAAATTTCCATGCAATATTGGGTTAGCCCATGGTGCTGCTTGGGTTGAAATCAATGACAACTGCTGATCAACAGCCACTCCACCCTCATATTTCACCTTTTCTCCCATGCAACAGTCCCCCATCTCCCTTGGTCGAAGTATTTCACCCCCCATGCATGCACCATTATGAAAATCATAGTCGGTTCACACCCAGCCTGGAAGTCCTACCGACTCGAGGGATTTTTCCTTTAGAAATACCTATGACTATCGTCAAGCTTCTCAAGTATACTTCGACCTCGGGCCACTAAATCCCCATCATCCATTTTCAGTCACTGCTTACCAACATGCCTATGTTAAACGCATCATATCCCGATTCCTGACTCCTCAGGTTGGTAGCTCATGGTTCGGTTAAGGCTTCCTTTTTGTCGACCTCAACACCTCTTTTCGAAAAAGGAAGCAGTACCTTGGATGACCCCTCCCCATGAAAAGGGGTATCCTCGGGTGGCACTATGGGAGACATCATTTTCCATAGATGTCATCGATCCTCTTGAAATTAAACTATAGCAAAAGCTTTCATGTCACAATGGTATCGTACCTTACAACCATTTCACTTTGATCAAGATCCGTCAAAGACCCGTGCCTTCATAAGTGTCTCTGAAAACAATGCTTACATGGGAAGGTCCTAGCCAGTACATATGTGCACATGGCACAATCATATGCCATACTATGATTATGCATATGGGTACCACATTCCAACTATCGTCAAAGAAAAAAATGCCCCTGAGGGCGTCAGCAGTCATCGTCAACAACCACCAGCATCACTACCATAGTAGTGGCATAGACAGCACATGTATCTATCAATTTTTTTTAACTATCCATAGCATCACGAGCATGGGACATGCCCGCCTCGTTGAAATTTTGTAAATATGTTGTATGTTTTGTATACTTGTAGGGGGTCCCTTAGGCCATGGTTATCTCAGAAATAGTTCAAGGCATTGTAAATTCCAAAATACACGCAGACCTCTCTCTCTCTCTCTCTCTCTCTCTCTCTCTCTCTCTATGTGTGTGTGTGTGTGTGTGTGTGTGTGTGTGTGTGTATGATACAGAAAAGAAACTATAATGTATTTCGACTATACAGTTCTTCCTAGACCTCACACATTAGGGGGAAACTGTTAACACTGTAAAATTGTACAGCAGAAGACAAAATCAATTAATGTTGAGCCCAAGGATTTACAGGACAGGATTACAATATGGAATCAAGATGTATTTAAAATCTCTAAGGTTTTGAGAAAATCAGATTTGAGCTAGTCATGAATGCTCAAATGCATGCTTAATCCTCAAGAAGAACGCCTTTTGTGTGCCTTTTTTCTTGATAAGCGTGCATTCCTGGAAATGGAAAAATTCACTTTCTGGGACCACAACAAGCAAAGGACAGTTACTCCTTATGTGAAAGTCACCTAAGGATAGCCACCAGTGCCTCCTTAGACATTATGTGACCACAAAAAAGAATATTTGAGCACATAATTTAATCACACCTCTCCCTTGGGTCACCATCTATCATGTACGAAGGGAGGGAAGGAGGATTTGAAGCTCACCTATATAAACCCACCAAGAGATGAACAAATGGTGATCACAAGGTTATGCTGGAAAAAGTTTCCCTAAGCAACACCAGTATTGTGTGTGACCCAGAGCTCGAGCTAAAGAGGACTCGATAATTCGCCACCCAAAATCTTAGTCCACCACAGCAGAGAGAGAGAGAGTGAGACTGGATCAAAGGCAGAGCTTGGAAGGCAACATCCTTGCATCGAGACCTAGAGCCATTTCCTAGCTGCCCTTTGGCAAGTGGGTAAAATTTCTTCTCCATTTCAAACGTTTAATAATAAGAGGTCATTGAGCCATCATTTACATTATTATCATTTGGAACTCTCTCTATAGCTTCTATATATTTTTGTTTCTAGTTTTAGTTTAAAAAAAGCACACTTCAGCATAGTATTTCCATTAGGTTTTATGATTTGAAGCTCCCCCCACTTTCTGCCTATTACCAATAGTTTATAGAGTAGACCACATTCTCAAAGCTTGTGCGATTTTGTACACCCGTGTGAAAAATCCACAACAACAGTCCCCATCTGTGTTACCACTACCCTGTAGATGGGCCATATTAGACCAAGAGAGAGTAGCACATTTGTAAACTACAAATTCTTCAAAGGAATTTGTTTGACACTCTTGTTCTTCAATAGGATCGACGAGAAATTCCTCTCTAGGCTGACCACTGAGTAGAGATGTTGAATTAATTTCAATAGGAGGTTCTAAATGGGAAGCAACAAAGGATTTCCAAACATAATATCCCACTGTAGAAGTATGATCTACTTGGGGTCAACAACCAAGCTCTTTTCGGGACTGCAGACCTCCTTTTCAAATTATTCTTTGTTTATTGTCTTGTTTCTTGTAGACTTCCTTGTTCTTTATAGTTTATTATTAAATGAAGTGGCTCTCAAACCACCAACAAAAATATGTGAAAATATTGGACGCTATTCATACATTATGCAAAAAAATTTAAAAAGAAAAACTTCTACTTACCAAACAATCAAGACATGGCCTTGGTGAATTATGATATTTGTAGGTCCGTAGGCTTTACCCTACGTCTTACCACTTTGAGTCCCCTAGTCCTAAAAAATATCAAAAAATAGAAATCATATTAAAACACTTTTAGTATCATCCCTTAGCACCTCCTTAGCAATGACGCCAAAACGTTAAGTTAAATTATAGACTTATAATTTGACAACATAAATTATCAACCAAGGGTACATAAGCTTGTGAGATGGTGTGAAATGTATATGCAGGCTAATACCTTAAATGGTTCCTAATTAAATCAGTCACACATACACAATATTAGTGCCTATTTTCTACATCAAAACCTGACAACAAAGGCTATCGAGTGGATTCAATCATCCCTCTACAACTCTTAACATTCTCGATGTTGATGAGAAAAGATAAAAGATAAAGAACATATCCTTAAGAAAATAAATTTAACGTTTAGAAATTAAAACCTCATTAAATGAATTCAAACACATTATCACATGAGGTTCATCATTTAATCATTTGACATCTGCTGCTAAAACTTAGAAAAGAGAAACACTAGTTGTGCGAATAAATTTATCACTGCATAAAAATAATCAAAAGAACACACTCCTCTAACTAATGTAGTTCTGAGAAAAGGGGGCCCCCCCTTAGTCACAACCCCTTCAATATTAAAAGGGTTTATTCATTAAAATAGACAGATCATGTAAATTTATATTAATATTGAAAATATTATAGTAATGTACAATATGATATGTTCAATCAGTGAACCAACCCCCTTACAAATAAAACATGGTGAAATGTATACAATTTCGAAGGCATATGCTTTGCCTAATTTAGGAAAACTACTATGCTTAACTATTTATGATCAATACTCGAATAGAATGTCAAAAATAGCTCTACTGAGTCTGATCCATGACTAAAAGCATGGATCAGATTAATTTCATTACATTGGTAGAGATTTCCCTAATGCCGCCAACAAGAAAAATATTGAAGATATGGGTGGTTTCAGTGATGAATCTGAAACAACCAATAGGACAGCGTCTGCATAGGTAGACTTCCCCACAAAAACCATGTTCGTGTTCATTTAAATACTAAGTGGAACATAGCTAACTGTAGATTCTGCTTCAGTAAATCTAGGTGGTTACAGGAAATCCACATCTACAGGAAATCACATAGTTTCTATAAGAAATTGGAGACCATGAGCTGTCTACAGGAAATCACGAAGTTTCTTCAAATCATGAATAACCTACATAAGGCTTCATTCATTCAACTTGATAATTTAGTTAGGAACAATCAACTTGAGGAATACTTAAGAAAAAAGCAAAATGACACATTTTAATATAATTTTCATACCTTAAGCAGATACTACCCTCTTGGTCAAAAATTAGTTAATTTAATCGAAACAGGTGTAGCTAGGGGTCAAAGAGAGTTCAAAAAGGGGGAAGCAATGTCTTAGAAGGCTGTCAAAATAGAGTAAAATTGGGACTCAACAACGAACTTGTATCCTTATAGGATTTTGGTTGAGACTAATGTCTCTCAAGCCCTATAAGAGGTTGGGTCCCTATAGGTTGTGGGTTGGGATAGAATATTTAGAGCCTTGTAAAATCTTGAGTGCCCTAGAGGTTGGGGGTTGAGATCAATGTCTCTAAAGCCCTGTAGCATCTCGATAAGATATCATCCTAAAGAAGTTTAAAAAGTATAATTGGTTGAACATCATGGTGAAAATAGAGCTTGGACTCCTAGAAGGAGTGAATTATTGTGTGTGTACCCTCAGGGTGAGGTGGCGCAACTCTAGACCTATTATGTTTGTAAAGGATGATAAACAATTGTTGGGATTGAGGAAGGAGGTCATATAGAGTCCATGTCCTTGTTAGAAGTTGAAATCTATTTCCTTAAGCCAGAATCCATCTAAGAATCTAGAATCTAGCTTGCAGGTGATAACAACAAGTGACTATGGTTGCACCTGTCAATGATTGGGTGGACATTCCTTGTCTAATACATAGTTTCCCTACAACGATTACATATATGTGTTTATTATCTGTTAGAAAATCATAATTCTTTCTTTTGATTTGTATTCAAATCTCCTATATGTAATATTAAACATGAATATATGTATTTTTGTAAATTTACCTTAGTGTTGGGTGTGTTAGATATAGAAACGTATGTGTGTTTATTATTTAAAATAATGGAATTGATGAATACAAGATGGGAGCATAATACCCTGAGCCAAGATGCATTGCTATGTGAACAAGTTGTCGGTATTCCTGTGATGGAACATTTTAATGTATTAACATCAAACATATAGTATGACATTAAATAATGAGATGTAATCCTGAATATGATAATATTCTAAAAAATATTCCTAAGTGCTTAAGAAAAACACATATTTAAACACGAGGAAATGGGCCATAGGTCATGATGAAGGCATCAGATGCTTGATTATTAGAATAAAATTAACAAAGTGCTCACAAAACATTTTTCTTATTAACGAGAGAATTTACAATATAAAACCTTGTGTGCAGAGAGTCTGAGTGAATTAAATCACACTTAGTTGTTGATGTTGGATCAGTGTGTTAAACAAAATGTCTGGTTGATTGATTGCTAAGAGAGGAAAATATGAGGTGCCTAAAGGAAGGTATATCCAACCTTATATCCTCAGTAGGAGAGTAATCTACCATTGGCCTTTTTTCATCGATGGTGGGGAAACAAAAGGTTTTCCACAATGCCATGGGGCTTCTTGAACTCCGAAAAAGGATACTGACACCTTTGGTGTGTGGGAGGAAAGGTGAAACCCATTTAGGAGTTCACCCCAAGCCCTTAGTAATTAATGAATATAGGAGAACCTGCACCACCATTCTTGGAATCCATGCACTCAAGCTATGTGGGAGTATAATTACAACACAATTTAATGACCTCTTGTTGTCAATACCAAGTGCTACCGAAAGACATGTGAATGGCGAGAATTTTGAGTCTATTACATAACTGAAGAGATGTTAGGTCGTTATATTGCTACTATGGTCCCTTATTATCGTAAGTGTAACCCCCGTATTGTTATTTTTGTACCTATGTAACCCCCATATTGTTATTATTGTGCCCTTACATTATTATTGTTAGGTCTGCGAGGATTACATTGTGGCCCCGTGGACTCCTATATATAGAGAGGAGGTTTTGTCATTTGTATCATCCAAGAATTTTCCATTCATGTAATGTATTGGAGGTTTCCCTCTCGAAGTGGCTTATTTATAAGGCGTTTATATCTCTTTTCTTCTCTTTTTGGAGCTGGTTTCACAACATTTGGAATGAGAGCTTTGGATTGTAGGGTTTCCCTGCCCCAAACAGGTCATCATGGCCTTTTCGCTATAATTTTTTTTCTACAAAGGTTTAGAAGCTAAAATGTTTAGAGTATGAAGTTGAAATCCTGAGGAACATTTTCGCAACATTTCAGAGCTTGCTTCACAATATTTTCAGGGGTATGATCTATGGAACTTTTTGCAGGCTCTTGCATTTAAGCTAAATAGGTCATCGTGGAATTTGTGCTATAACTTTGTTTCTACGAAGGTTCAGAAGCTGAAATGTTTAGGGAATAAAGAAGAAATTCTAAGGAAGGTTTTCACAAAATTGTAGAGCTTTGTTTGGAATATTTTCAGAGATATGGCCTGTGGAAGTTAGGTCGTTTGCAGGATCTCGAATTTCATCTCAAAGAGGTGATCGTGGGAAAATCTTAATAACTCTCTCTCTGACCATCGGATTGGAATTATGTAAAAAATGGCCACAATTACATGGACTTCATTTTTCACTATATCAATTTCAGAGCTGAAGGAGGAAACAGTGACACATGCCAGGTCATACAAGTTTTCTCTATTGAACCAGTCCATAATTAGGTCATCGTAGGAGAATGGGCATAACTTTGTCTTCAAGAATCCAAATCAAGTGAGACCTGTGGCATTCAAAATAGCCTTCAAAGGGCTACTTCAGGGCCTATTTTTAGATATTGAAGATCTGAAATCACAAATATAATTTAGTTTCAATATCGAGCTCCTGAAAATCAAGAAAAAAGTATGTATTGTTTTTCAAATTACATACGTCTTGTTTGAAAAATCAGTTCTAGGTGATTTCAAAGCCCTATTGAGCATAGATATCAGTATTGGCTTCTAAAATTCCTCCTAAAAAGAATTCAACACCCATTAAGCCTTCATAAGGCTCTACTATGACTCATGAAGACAAAGAAATGCAACATGAGATATCAAAAGTCCATGAGCAAGTGCACCAAATTTCACTATCGCAAAGAGAAACAAAAAATGAAATGGAAGTTTTGAAGAATGGCATGGAAACTAAGATGGATGGTTTGAAGAAAGGCATGGAAGATAAGATGAATGGTTTGGAAGCTAATATGGATGGCATGGATGTTGGCATGGAAGCTAAGATGGATGACATGGAAGCTAAGATCAACAAAAAATGGAAAACATGAAGAATGATCTAAAAGTAGACATTGAACGTTTGGAAAATTTGATACAAGAAATGTTTCCTAATGGCGAAAATATAGTAGAGGAAACTCATGATGAGAACAAAATAAATGTTAATCGTGATTTCATAAACTCTAATGTTGGATTAAAGAACCGCCATATTCCAAAGATGTATATGAGGAAGTTGGATGGGAAGGATCCCGTAACATGGATACTACAGATGGAGAAATATTTTGATCTCAATAATGTTCAAAACACACAAAAGGTACCCATTGCAACTTTACATTTAGAACAAAATACATTTGTATGGTATCGATGGATTTGCTCCTATAAAACAATTGTCACTTGATCAATGTTTACGGAGGAAATGATAGAACATAATGAGAATACAAAGAGAAACACCTTCTTTAGCCAATTGATCAATCTCAAACAAAAGGGTTTAGTGGTAGAGCACATTGAGGAATTCGAAAAATTGAATATAAGGGTAACTGATATTCTAGAGGAATAGAGGATTGATGTCTTCATAGGGACTTTAAATGATAACATACAACATGAAGTTCATGTTTGGGAACCAGATTCATTAGAGAAGGAATTTAGGTTGGCAAGAAAAAATGAAAGTAAAATTATGGCGACAAGGAAGCCTACCATTGACATCTATAAAAATGGAAATGTTGCTACTCTTAGACTTCCACAACCTACAAGGTTGACACCACAACAATTGGAAGAAAAAGGAGCAGAAGGGCTTTGCTACAATTGTGATAGAAAATACACTAAAGGTCATAAGTGTGCTCAGAAGAAATTATTTTACATAGATTGTGAAGAGGAGGAAGAAAATGAACAAGAAACTTCAAAAGAAGAGGATATACACTAGGAAGCAACCCTAGAAGAAGAAGGAATGAGTCCGACCATATCATGTAATGCATTGGCAGGAATTACCACTCCTCAAACTCTCAAGATAGAAGGACATATCAAGAAGAAAAAGGTAATAGTGTTGATTGATTCAGGTAGTACCCATAATTTTATTCATTGTAAGGTAGCCGAGGAATTGAATTGTTTCCTATACCCAGCACCAGAATGTCAAGTGATGGTTGCAAATGGAGGAACTATAAATTGCTCTGGAAAATGCCATAATATCAAGCTAACCATGGGGGAATATGTGTTGACAAGTCCAATGCTTTCCATTCCTATGGGAGGTGCTGATGTTGTACTATGAGTACAATGGTTACAATCTTTGGGGACGGTAGCTTTTAATTTTCAAGAACTTTTCTTGAAATTTTTTTCAGAAGGAAAGGAAGTCGAATTACGGGGTATTGAAGGGAAGCCAGGAAGGATAATAAGCTCTAATGTCATGAAAAAGTTTCTAAAGAAAGAACAACGAGGCGTAATTGCACAATTATGCTCACTAGAAGTTCCGACATCAAAATCATCTATTTCTGCAGATCTCCAACAAGTCTTGGACAATCATTCCAAGGTGTTTGAAACTCCCAAAGGACTCCCACTTATTCGTGATCATGATCATGCTATTCATTTGATTCCAGGAAGTTTTCCTCCAAACATCAGGCCTTATAGATATCCTTACTTCCAAAAGAGCGAAATTGAACGTATGATTGCAGAAATGTTAGAGGCGGGTATAATTCAACCTAGTCAAAGTTCTTCCTCTGCTCCTGTAGTATTGGTACACAAGAAGGATGGATCATGGCGAATGTGTCCGGATTATAGGGAGCTCAATAAGCTCACCATTAAAGATAAATTTCCCATTCCTGTGATTGATGAATTATTGGATGAATTACATGAAGCAATTTATTTTACCAAGTTGGATCTTCGTTCAGGATATCATCAAATTAGAATGAAGACTGAAGATATTCCAAAAACAACATTTCGAACTCATGAGGTCATTATGAATTTTTGGTCATGCCTTTTGGCCTTACCAATGCACCTTCTACATTTCAAGGGTTGATGAATTCCATTTTCAAACCCTTCCTTAGAAAATTTGTGCTAGTATTTTTTGATGATATACTAATCTACAACAGGTCTTGGAAGGATCATGTTCAACATGTTGACAGGGTGCTCAAACTATTGGAGGAGAAACAATTAAATTCAAAAACATCGAAACGTTTCTTTGGAGTATGACAGGTGGAATATCTAGGTCATATTGTATCTCATGAGGGTGTTAAATTAGACCCTAAAAAAATCAAAGCCATTAAGGAATGGAAAGTCCCCACAACCATAAAGAAGTTGTGTGGATTTCTTGGGTTAACAGGATATTATCACAATTTTGTTAAGAATTATGGGAGAATAGAAGCACCTCTAACAACATTATTGAAGAAAGATACATTTTCATGGACTCTTGAAGAAACTAAGGCGTTTGAACATCTTATCGAGGAAATGTGCCTATCACTAGTCTTAGCTATGCCAGACTTCACAAAAACCTTTATTGTGGAATGTGATGCCTTAGGAAATGGAATTGGTGTTGTTTTAATGCAATAAGGAAGAACAATTTCTTTTGAAAGTCATTCAATCAAATAAAAGTATTTACAAAATTCTATTTATGAGAAGGAAATGTTGGCAACACTACATGCACTAATGAAATGGAGACCTTGCTTAATGGGAAGACACTTCAAGGTAAAAACTGATCATGATAGTCTTAAACACTTTTTGGAACAAATATTATCTTCGGAAGAGTAGCAAAATTGGGTCACAAAGATGCTGGGTTATGACTTTGAAATCATCTACAAAAAAGGGAAGGTAAATGTTGTTGCAGATGCACTCTCAAGAAAGGATGAAGAGGTGGAAGCATTGCTTTGTGCCATTTATATTATCTAACTAGATTGGATAACTAAAGAAAGAGATGAATGGAAGAAGGACGAAGAAGTTTGGACACTCAATCAAAATTTGTAGCAAGATCCTAGTACATCTGATACATTTAGTTGGAAAAATGATTCCTTATGGTACAAAGATTACTTATATATTTGCAATAATTCCCAACTAAAACAAAATATTCTTTTGGAATTGCACATTTCTCCTTTAGGAGGACACTCGGGATTTTTACAAACCCATTGTGGTGAAGACACTTTTTTGGGATGGCCTTAAATCCTATATTCAAAATTTTATGAAAGAGAATGTTTAAGGCCTGCCAACAACAAAGTTGAGACAATTAAGACTCTTTGCCCCACAGGCTTTATCCATTCCAATTCAACGTTGGGAGGATATTTCAATGGATTTTATCATAGGTTTACCTAAGTCTGAAGGAAGGAGTGTCATCATGGTGGTAGTTGATAGAATTACCAAGTATGCACACTTTTGTGCATTATCTCATCCATTTAAAGAAATTACAGTTGGTACCGCATTTATGGAAACAATTCAAAAGCTACATGGAAACCCGAAGATTATTGTAAGTGATAGAGATCCCACTTTTATAGGAAAATTATGGACATAATTATTTTCTTGTTTGGGTACTCAACTAGCTCATACCTCATCTTATCATCCCTAATCCGATGGTCAAAAAAATATAGTGAATAAATGTTTGGAAGGTTATCTTCATTGTTTTGTATCTGATAAGCAAGAAAAATGGGTCACGTGGTTACCTCGTGCTAAATGGTGGTATAACACTTCCTTCCAAACTGCAACAAAAATGACCACATTTATGGCACTTTATGGGTATCATCCACCGTCCATCACATCTTCTTTAAGGGAAAATTATAGGGTTCAAGCAGTGGAGGATCACATCGAGCATCAACAAGAAGTTCTCCAACTCTTAAAGGATAACCTAAATATGGCACAAAATCGAATGAAACAATAGGAAGATCAACATTGCAGTAAGAGAAGTTTTGATGTGGGAGATTGGGTATTTTTACGGCTACAACCATACACACAAATTTCCCTCAAGCAAGCTAAGAAGGATAATAAATTATCACCAAAGTAATATGGTCCTCAAAAGGTGTTGCAAAATATTGGTACTATGACATACAAATTAGAGCTTCCTACTTCTTCGAGAGTGCATTCACTTTTCCATGTTTCATGCTTAAAATAGATTATAGGGGACAAACTTCCAGTTCAAACAATATTGCCAAAACTTGATGAGGAAGGAAAAACCATATTGGAACCTGAAGTAGTCATAGAAACAAGAACTCGATAGCTACGAAATCGATTAATTTCAGAGTATCTCATCAAATGGAATAACTTACCCATTGAAGATTCTACATGGGAGGATGAGAATTTTATACAGAAGCACTCAGAGCTAATCAAGCATTGAGGACAACACTTTTTTCAAGGATAGGAGCATGTTAGGTCCTTATATTACTAGTATAGTCCCTTATTGTTGTTAATGTAACCCTTATTGTTATTGTTGTACCCCTCTAACCCCCATATTGTTATTATTGTGCCCTTAAATTATTATTGTTAGGTTAGCTAGGATTACATTGTGGCCCCATGGACTCCTATATATAGAGAGGAGGTTTGGTCATTTGTATCATCCAAGAATTGTTCATTCATGTAATGTATTGGAGGTTTCCCCCTCGAAGTGGCTTATTTCTAAGCCATTCATATCTCTTTTCTTCTCTTTTTGGAGCTGGCTTCACAACAAGAGATCATATCGTGTTGATTAGCACAAGGAGGGGAAGCCCACCTCAATGGGATAAGAGTACCTTACTGAAATGCATCGTACATTGTTGGGCAGAGGTCCTTGAGTTATATCATAATGAGGGAGGATATATTCTTCGATAAAAAATATATAGATGCAACTCACCATTTAAAAATTTGAAACCCTATCCAGTTAGATGAGTGAACCGTAAGTGTGGAAATCGATAATTTCAAGACCGCGTGGCTGAATATCAGTCAAGTAGAATAGATTTTTAAAGCGATAAAGTCAAAGGGTTACAGTTTTTGATGTGATCAGTCGTAGAGATGAATCCATTGAAGGAAGGCTTATGCTAACCCTAACTATGTCAAATTTTTGGGGTTAGACTATTCGATAAATTTCATGACATACAAGCAGTAATACTGACCCCGACTAGGTAAGAAGTTAGGGGTCAGGACATCTAGGTAAAGGTGATGGAAAACATGTGGTACGACAAACTCTGACCAAGATAGAGGTCAAGGTTTAGACGGACTTACGCAAGCATGCAAGGTAGTCTAATCGTCCACATACCTAATTAATCATGTGGACTTATGGTGGGATTCCATGTAGAAGTAAGGATTAGGGTAAAGAAGGGGTATGCATACTATTAGTTAAAATAATAATAATAATACTAATAATAATAATAAAAATAATGAAAATAGTTTAGAGAGAGAGATTTTCAAAAACATTTAAGGTCCCTTTCCCATGATGGTACTGTGGAAGATGGACTTCTACAGTGACAACCCCTCCTACTAGGAGTGACTAGGTTGTGTGTGTTACATTTGTTTTTGTCTCAATATTTTTTCTTTTTAGGGGTTCTAGTTTTTCTCCATCTCCCACTGTCTCTATGGGTTAGTGACTATATTTTTCAATTATGTGTCTTATAAGCCTTTATTGTTCCTCACTAACTTTCAGTAATTGTTCATGACTGGTTCTAAATTGAACTAGTTTTTGTTCTATACTTGTCACGATATCTAGAAATTAGGTTACTAGAGTAGTATTCTCCCCCCCCCCCCAATTCCACGAGGGGTGGACTTGAAGTTTCTTCGATATGTATTATAATACGACTTCACTTGGGTACCTTATTATCGACACAACACATGTTAATTTACACATATTAATTTACACAAGGTTTTATACAAATTAATTTATTCTAGTGGTTTCCCTCATGCCTAGTTTTTGAACTTCGGCTCTGATACCATATTTCATGTACCTAGTTTCCAACCCAAATATTTTTTTTTTCAATGTTATTTATAGGTTTAAGAAAGTAATTCATGAGTGTGAACCCATAGGTTCATCCATACATGATTTGAGAAGGAATTTGGTTTGTAATTCTCTCAATTATTTCTTCTAATACATCCTAAAGGTGATGGTTGTATATAAAAATAATAATAAACATGACACCCTAACTTACTATGAAATGCTTCTATCTTCGAATATTTATACCAAGGAAACGTTAGTGTGATACACATTGCAGCACATATAAGATATAAATTTCTCCCATATTGTAAATTATATAACACACAAGCTCTAGGTTTTGGGTTTGAATCAACACTTAATATGAAACTTTGTTTCTTTCCATTATATCACACACGTTTACCTCCATGGGAATACATCTAGGACTAAGGAGCATCTATGGGTGAATCACTATCAAGCTTATGCATTGAAATATGATATTTGTCACAAACCCACCATCCATGTGATGATCACATGCCTTTCCATTCTTGATAATTTTAATGGAGGTGACCTACTTGCCCTTATCCAAGGGTTGTGGTTCCTTCCCCCAAACCCTATCCTTCTACATTGGAGTTTGTAAGTCATTCGATATTCGTTTTCTTTCCATTTTATTTTTTGGGATCACATAACACTTCCATGAGAGGGAAACTTATAACTATGCCTATGCTTGGTTACAGTGGTTTGGTGGCGCTTGTATATTCTCTCTTGTTACATGAGGAATGAAAATGGATGGGTGGTAAGGTTACCGATTAGGTTTTTTATCATACTTATTGATGAGCTCCATCATTATGTACATTTGGAGGGGTTAATAGTCACATTTTTCTCCTTATTAAGTCTCTTTTTCTTGAATTTTAATTATATTATGGTCTTCTAATGCTAGTGTAGATGGTCATTGAGGCTTATCATATTTCAAGTACCTAACATGAGTTAAATGTAGGAAAATCATGAATATATTTCATTTTTGGTGAATATTTTGTCATTAAGTCTTGGATTAGATAGCAAGGAGAGATTATCGGGGGATTTTCCACCCTCCTTAAACTCCCAAAGGCAGCCAAGGGATCCTCAAGATTCCCTCCAACAACTCGAAATCAACGACATCCAAGCAAACTAAAGATCAAGTGCACCAAAGAAACACTTCACTGCAGTCAAGTAGGCTAATCACCTACCTTTTAGGAAGATGTTTGTAGCTACCCTTTAGGTTAAATAGGGTTGAGAAAGAGCTCAATATCATTCTAAATTTCAAGAAATCCATTAGGCTCTTTGCTCTTGTAACAAGTTTTTGAGACTTTCATGTTGATGTAATGAAACTATCTCTGGCAATAAAATGAGTATTCTGATTGTGCTTCACTAATATAGTTTCAGAGAGTTAGGCTTGTGGGTTAGTGCCCAATCCATGTGCCTTGGTATCTATTTTGTAATCATTCTTTACTTTCATGTCATTTTAGCTAGTTTTTATTCAGATTATTTAGATAGTTTGCTTGTATTTTCATTCACTTTTTTTAGTTTGCTTCCATTTGTATTTTGTTGTAGACTTAGCTTGCTTACATGTTGGTAGAATAACTTATAAATTCAGAAAGATGTGAGTCAAGACTCCCCCTCGCATCTCTTTCATTGGAGCTTGAGCATGGTAGACCTTCCCCACAAACCAAAATTTATTTTTAGTTTATGATTTCTTGGAATCACAAAGTTAGGTTGTTGTGATTCCATGGATATGTTCAGAATGTTATGTTAGATCTCTTTTTTTAGATTAAAGTAGATTTTATTTCCAAATTCAAGTCGTTTTTTCCATTATATTTATCATGAATTCCTCCATATTTATTGCATGAACACGTATTTTTCTTGCAGGCTCAGGTAGCACAACCAAGGATAAATTCACCAACATCTTCAGCTCCATCTCTCACCCTTCATCACCCCTCTATTCATCAAAATCGGCACCAGCGTTGTTTTCAGTTTTTTCATCCCTACACTGGGATAAAAACCCAAGGGTACAAGACGGGCCTCCCAAGAGGTTTCGTGCTTAGCCAAGGGGTGGAACACCTTCCACTCATCCAAATCCACTATTACTCCACCTTCCCTACCTTTTTCACACCTATTTTTTGCCTCAGATTGTAGCAATTCAATACTTTCCTATAGAAGCACTTGAAGAAGCACCAGTGGGCCACTCATTCAGCCCAAAAACAACCACCCACATCCTTTATACCTTCCAAAACCACCCATATACCTTTAGCCTTGCACCCATGTTTTCAAGCCTTCCATAAGCCACCTTAGCACTTTCTTCTCCTAGCTCCAAAAGAACACATTTACAAGCATAGTTAGATCATGATTAGTTCTAAGACTAAAATCATGATAGATATAGCATAGAGTAATTAGAGTGTTATTCTACATTTTTCCTAGCAAAGTGTGATTAGGTTAGTTTCCTTTATGAAATTTCAATTCAACAATTTACTTCATGCAAGATACCTAGTTTGCCTCCATTTCTTAGCATAGCTTAATGTGTAAATTTATTTCATTGCAGAGTAGTTAGATGCAGTTTCTTGATGTAGTGTAGTTTTTTACTTTCTGATAGTGCCATGGCTTTGAATCATTTGTATCCCTATGCCAAAATTCAGAAGTGTGACAAACCTCATCCAAAAACCCTAGCAGTAGCACCCTTTCATAAAGCTTAGAAGAGGATGACATGAGTAGAATGCATATGTTGTTTATATTGCACTATCATGTCCAATTTTGTATACATTAGGGGAATTTTGAGGTCTAAAATGGGCCTCCTAAGGAAATTATAAAATAATAGTGGAAATAATAAAATAATATTTGGTTGCATAATCAATTTTAGAGGGAAAAAAGGAAAAACTACTTTTTCAACTCGTATTTTCAACTTATCTCCCATATTTTTTAATCAAATTTTGAGCGGGAGTACTTTTTGGATGAAAAATTTAATTCCTCATCAAAGGAGTACCTATTTTTCATACTTTTGATGGACCCTGCTACAGGAAAAATGAAAAATACATGAAAAACGTGATTGCAATCACATTTTTTAATGTATTTCTCATTTTTCATGTAGCAGGTACATCAAAAGTATCCAACATGGGTACTCCTTGGATGAGGAATTAAATTTTGCATCCAAGAAGTACTCCCACTCTAAATTCGAGTAAAAAACTTTGGGAGATGAGTTGAAAATACAAGTTGAAAAAGTAATTCTATTATTTTATTATTTTTTAATATTTTTACCCTTTGACTTAAAAAATGGTGAATCCTCCCCCATTGTTGACATCATCATCTTGAATCCTATTGGTTCTTATAAAGTTTATTTTGGTTGTACATTTTTCTTAGCAGGCCCATTTTAGACCTCAAAATTCCCCTAATGAACCCGAGGTTGATAAAGTAAAGTAGGGAAGGCTCTAGGAGTTGTAGCATTTTTGGTGCAATATGAGGGCTCACCACATTTTGGAGCCATTGTCAGGGATGTATCTAGTAGATTCTTTGATTTTGTTTTAGCATTCTTTTTTTCTTTACTTTTATATTTTGTTTCAAAAATATTGAAAAAAATACAAAAAAATATGATTTTCACGCCTCATAGGAGTATGGATACTGAAGGAATTTTTTTACCTAAAACGCCCACATCACCACATATTAACCCTTCACTCTTCTTCACTGGTTATGAGGATGAACGCACCATAGGTGATTCTTCTGAAAATTTTGAAGAACCTATTGGAGAAGAAGAAGATCTTGTTTCACCTGAGGAACCTTCTTCACCTATTTCATCCATCGCTGACGCTAAAGCCCAAGAAGCCTTTCCCATTAGAGAGGTATATGGGGAAACTAAAATGAAAAACATTAGCCCCTCAACCCTTCCACACATTCATGGAATTACCTAGGAAGATCATGACACTTTCATGTTTGAATTTCTTGTTGTTTGTAGGGCCTATGACTATGCGTCAGATGATCAAAATCTAAATTTATTCATATCTACACATAAGGATGGCGCTTTGCATTGGTTCATGGGTTTATCGGGGAAAAACATCACTACCTAGGCACAAATGTAAGAAGCCTTCAACAATAAGTACATGGACTACTATTGGTCCAAGAAAACTAAGGATGTGATATTTGGGATGACTCTATGGCTTGATGAATCCCTAGAAGACTATGAAGATATGTTTTAGTTAAAATATAAGAGAGCCAAAAATACTCTTGATCCCATACCACTTTAACTAGTACTTCTCTAAGGGATCAGGGAAGAGGTGATAGAAACTCTCAATATGTCATCAAGAGGAGATTTCTACCAACTGCCTTATGCTTCAATCAAAACTATCTTCAAGAACCATTCTAGGGTAGCTAGGAAGAAATGCAGAGCTGTCCTAAGCACAACCAATACCCCTTCCACTTCCACTTCCATCAAGCATGAGATTGTAAATATGCTGGAGGACTTCAACAGTAACATGCTACACACCTTTTCTTTACAAATGGACACAATGTAGGTCAAAAGGAGGCAAGAAGAAGTAGAAAGAGCCTTGAATATATTTTTTCCCTATATGTACCAGAAAAAACCCTAGAAATGAATGTCCAGTAAATTCCATAGAGGTTTTATTAGTCTATGAGGGGAATCATGCCACAAACAAGTGCCCCTCCTTACTAGGACTCAAATTTGTTTACCAAGGTCAGGAAGTAGGACCAGAGAAACTGTGTTTCATCAAACAAAGAAGGCCTCAAGGCCCTAGGTCCTATCAATAGGGTATGCAAGGTGCACCTTACTCTTACTATCACACTAATTAAAATGCACCCATGATACCTTTGTACATCTCCACTCCTCCATCCTCGCCTACACCTCCTACTTGGCCTTAAAAACCTCCATATCATCTTCATTCTATGAACTAACCATTTCAGTAGTATGTTCCTCAACAACCTAAATGGAACAATCCATCGCAAGGGTTTAGGTCTCAATATAATTAACCACATACTCTAAAGACTCCACCCCAACCTCAACCTTAGTTGACTCATGTTGCTCCACCCCAGTTGCCTCAGATGCCTGCACATCCCAATCCAAACCCGAACAACAAACATGCACAATAGGTTTATAGTCGAGAGCCATCCTAGCCAGCTTAAGCTATGGGGATAAAAGAGATTAATCTCAGGTTGGGAAGAGTACTCCCAAAAAACCATACTCCATATCCACCTGTAGAGGTTGCAGAGGAAAGGGAAGAAAGTAACATTGAGATCCAACAATATCATTTTCCCAAGCACTTGATCCATTGCAGTCAGCACACTCCACAGGAGACTAAACTTCTGGGACAACTGAATTTTTTTTTTTGTAAATATACCGCTTCTCCGGGCCATTAAGGATGACGATATTTAAAATAGGCTCATAAAGTAAACATGCTTCAAGAAACCGGGAAGAAAGAAGAAGGATACCCCCACCATCAATGTAGTAGGATAGTTGTCTGACTTAATGTTGCGAAGGGTCATATTTCCAAAGTACCTGGACCCTGACAGTCCAGTTGTGGATGTGCACATAGATGGTGTCATAGTCCCCAATACTCTGATTGATCCCTAGGCTCACATCAATTTCACGAGCAAGGGAAATATGTTGAAATAAAACCTCAAAGGTACTTTGAGGAAAGCCACAACAGTTCTGGAACTTGCAGATCGGTCCACCACAACTACGTATGGAATTGTTGAGGATTTTAACCTTTCAATTGACTCTTGGAAGTATCCTACACATTTCCTAGTTTTGCAACCAAGAACCGAGTTTAATGGATAACCTCTCATCTTAGGGAGACCTTGGTTAGCCACTGCTGATGCTTATATAAGCTGTTGGGTAAGAAACATGAATATTAAAAATGGGCCCTTGCCTAAACAGTTGGTATTATATCCTCTAGCCCAACCTTACATTCATCATGATCTACCTATATGGTTGGAGGATGAAGAAGATGAGGTATATAACACTACCTCCATCTATACCATAGAATGTTTTCTTAGAGGGGGGCATCTTGATGAAGGTGAACTCAATGACCATGTCATTCAAATCCAATCCCCTAGTAACATTCTGCTTGAAAACCTAGTCAAAAAATTTTAAATCCAAGATTGGATGGAATTGCACTCAGTCAATTAAACCTCTGAAACTGCCGAGGCTATATATTTTGGCCCATCCATATCTCTTAAAATCAACTTAAAAATCTTATACGAATAAGAAAATCATCTATGCCAGCTTCTAAAAGAAAAAATAGATGCATTTGATTTGGATTACAAGGACATGAAAGGAGTGAATCCCTCAGTATGTAGACATCATATTTAAATTAACAAAGGATGTAAGCATGTGTGCCAACCCCAAAGAAGAATGAACCCAAATCTAAAGGAAATATTCAAGGAAGAACTACAGAAAGTGCTGGGCGTGAGATTCATCTATCCTATATTAGACAGTGAGTGGGTATCTCCTCTTTTCCTAGTCCTAAAGAAGAATGGAAAATGGAAAATATGTGTTGACTATTGGGAACTTAACAAAGAATGAAGAAGGACCATTTCCATTTTCCATTTATAGAAAAATTCCAAGATGTCCTTGTAGGAAATAAGTTATGTTCCTTCTTAGATGGGTTCAGTCGGTATAACCAGATCAAGATCATCCCTAAAGACTAGGACAAGACTACTTTCACCTGCACTTGAGGTATCCATGACTCAGTTGAAATCTAAATGGACGATTTCACACCCTATGGGGATAAATTCCAGGAAGCTCTCTCCAATTTTGGAAAAGTGCTGAGAAGGTTCATTGAGATGCATATCTCTCTACGCCCAAAAAAGCGTGAATTCCTGAAAAGAGCAGGAGTTGTATTGGGACACTCAATCTCCCAAGCAGGAATACAAGTGAACCTGAGAAAAGTCACTATTATCAAAAAGTGTACCTACTCCTCAAAATCAGAGAGATGTTAGGAGCTTCTTAAGGTTAGCTGGCTATTATAGAAGATTCATCAAAGATTTTAGTAAGATGGCTTCACCACTATTTGGTTTATTGGCAAAAAATTATGAGTTTACTTTGTCCAGTCCTTGTCAAGAAGCTTTTGAGCTCATTAAGGGAAAGTTAACTACTGCCCCCATTCTCTAGGTCCAAATTTGAATCTACCTTTCCACATCCACATAGATGCATCTGACAAAGCTGTGGGGGAAGAATTAGGGTAGCTAGAATACAAACTACCTTATTAAATATATTTCATCAATAAGAAATTGTCTAAGGCTAAACTCAATTATACTGTCACAAAGAAGGAGATGTTAGCCATTGTCTATGCTTTAAAAATTTTTAGATATTACGTCAATGGGTATCAGACCTTTATACACACGGACCATGCAAACATCAAATATTTAATGAAGAAACAAGATGTTAATGCTAGGATAATTAGATGGTTGTTACTATTAAAGTAGTTTTACCTAACCATTGTTGATAAACCTGCAAATGATAATGTTGTTGCATATTTTTTTATCCAGGTTATCTCTATCTGCAGATGAAGAAGGAATGGTGGATGACCAACTAGCATATCAGCATATCTTTTATATATCAGCACTCTCACCATGGTTTTTTGACATAGCTAATTACTTGGTTGCTAGAATATTACCTCCTAATCTCTCATTCAAGGAGAAAAGCAATATCATCAGAGAAAAAACCCCTTTAACATGGATTGGGGAAATATATTCAAGCTAGGCCCTAACCAAATTCTTATAAGATGTGTGAGGGAGGAAGAATTTGTTGATATCCTCTCTGCATGTCATGAAATCCCTTGTGAAAACCAATTTTCTACAAAAAGGATTTCCTTCAAAATTTTGTAGGCAGGATACTATTGGCCCACCCTTCACTAGGATTCCAAAAGATACACTAACGGGTGCTACTAGTGCTAAAGGATGGGAAAACCTACACAAAGGGTTGAAATTCCTTGCCATGCTTAGGTGGCTCTTGAGACATTTGACAAATGGGGCATGGACCTCATTGGACCTATTGATTCGCTATCTGGACATAAAAGGTATATCATAGTCTGCACTGACTACCTGACAAAGTGGGTTGAATCAAGAGCTCTAAAAGTAGCAACCAAGGAGAAAGTAGTAGAATTTCTGAGGGAGAATGTGTTTTAAAAATTTGGATACCCCAAATAAGTAGTCACTGATTAGAGGGCACAATTCACATCTCATATCATTTAGAATCTTCTGAGGAGGCACAAGATAAAGCATATAAATTCTACTACCTACACCCTCAAGTAATGGCCCAGTGGAAGTGACCAACATAGCCTTGGAGAATATCATCACCAAGGTTGTGAGCAGCAATAGAAAATATTGGGCAGACCGATTGGTAGAAGCTACGTGGTCCTATAACACTACTTGGAAAACAACAACAAGATTCATTCTTTATGACCCGGTCTATGGAAAGAACTCTTTTCTTTCATTCGAATTTGAATTCAGCACCTTAACGATGGCAGCTCAGGTAGACCTAGATATATAAAATTCCCAAAAAGAGAGGTTTACAAAATTAAATGGATTGGATGAGTTCAATGTGCAAGAATTCCTTCACATAGAGGTAATTCAACTGCAAAGGATGGTATGGCATGACAAGTACATTAAGAAAAATACCTTTCAAGAAGGAGAATGGGTGTTGTGGTATGAATCAAGGTTTAAGGACTTCAAAGGAAAACTAACGACAAGATGGTTGGGACCCTAAAAAGGGGAAGTATGTTATGATAATGATGCAGTTCATATCAGAACCATATATGAGGATGGAATTCCCCTACTTTTCAATGGTTATAGGTTGAAGGTTTACAAGAAGCCCTTTCCTATGACAAAATTTAGAAATTCCATAAGCAAGGATTTGTATTTAATGGGAAACTCCATAGTTTCTAGTTCCTCCTAGAAAAAAATGAGATAAAAAAAGAGGCATGGGAGAAAATGTCCCTGGGGCACCCTAGGAGAACTCTAGGGTTGAAAATTTCCATGATACGGTCCTAGAGAAAGAAGAAAGAAATAAAAAGAATAAAACAAAGAATAAAATATCCTTGGGTGAAAACCTCTCTGAGGCATCCAAGGCAAGCCTATGGGTTTCAAACCTCTGTGGAGACATCCCACTCACCTTAAAAAAAAAAAAAAATTAAAGGAAAAAGAAGAAAAATAGCTATGCACTTATGTGTTTTTCTGTTTTGTAGGTTATGGATTAAAGATGGTTTTTGAAATCTAGAAGATAAAATTTTATTCATTTTCTCGTATCCTCTACTTGAACACTCCATAACCCACTCCATCATAAATCCCTTCATCCATTTCTCCCATCGGATAGGAAATAATTTCTTTTTTTCCCTAAACTATAATTACTACATGCAAATTAGGAAACTCCAGGATTCCTGTAGCACTACACAAAACTCCTGTAAATGCTACACAAAACTCATTCATGAAGGAAAACTCCCTCTCAAGGATTTCTTGAGTTTAATAAGGGAATGATAATTCATGTTTTTCATATACCTACAATTCTAAAACCCTTATTTCACTCCCTGCACAAGGATTCCCTACCTAAACCTTATGTTGCACCATTAGCAGCTAAATCATTGGAAACTTGGCATGGAATCCCTTTAAATTGCTTATTGTCCACTACATTTGTTCCATGAATTCCTCCATAGAATCCATGAACCATATCACTCCATTTGTGATAAAACTAAATTAATAAGAGGTAAGAAACAAACTACTACATGTATCAGGAAGTTTCCTATAGAAAATTTGTGTGTGACATAGCAAGGAAAAAATATGAAGGAAAGCTGATGAGGATGATCCTAAAAGACCACCAATAGAATCTAGAAAGGAAATTGCACCAACCATGGCACATGACTACCTACATGCACCACATGAAAATGGGAAAAAAACAAGAAAAATTAAGCATCTCACTCAAAAAAAGCTTCTCACTGAGAAAACAAATAAATAAATGAAGACACAACAAAGAAAAGTCCAAGGCTGCCACCACTAGCTCTAGCTCCTTGCTCTAGCTCCTTTAGCACCTCACCAACACCAGGTAAGATAATTTATGGCCCCTAACCTCTCCTTATGCATCCATAATGGCCAAAATGGCTAAATGTTGAGTTTTGGAAAGTTAAAAGGAAAAAATGTGGCCAGTTAACTTGGCCACCTTCGTAAAGTGAAACTAGAGGAAAAGTGAAAGTGTATGCCACATGGGCAAGTGAAGTGAAGTGAAGAGAGAGTGGATGGGCATGAAGAGAGTGATCACAAGGCTAAAAATGATTAACTGAAGTGTTACCAACGGTCTCAAAGAGGGAAACTTGTGTTAAGTACGAGTCACCACAATGCTCCAAATATAATTAAAAATCCAATAAAGGTAATATTTGTCTCATTTTCACCATTGTGTTGAGAATTTGGAAGGGTAGCAAGAGTAGGAGAGCAGTGGCAGCTATCATAAGAGAATCATCAAGGTTTCATCTTGCACACACCATCGTGCTACTAAAGATAGCATTTTTCTAGAGGAAACTTTAGAAGTAGATCAATATGGGTTTAGAAGGGAATACAGAGTTACATGTGGTTGAATTTTCTTCCCAAAGCCTCCATATCTCAAACCAAAAAAAAAATACAAAGGTAAGTGGTTTCCATCCTCTAGCACTGAAATTTTTCCATACAATTCCCACTCAGTAAAGTAAAATTGACAATTAAAGGGAAAAAGAAAATTTTCTTTTATTTTGTTTCAATACATCCATCTCCAAGACATAACTCCCAAACATCTCACCACCTTCATATCAAATAATTAAAATTGGAGGAGGGTTCAACAAAAGAGACCCTATTGATAGTAAGAGAATTAGGTAGCATCCTCAAGTTATGGAAATCTTCTCAAATCACCAGTGGCTAGAGTTATTTGAGCTATTGGAAGGTTCTAATGAAGATATAGCTAAAGAATTTGTAGTGGCTTTGTGGTCACATTCAGAAGAGAGATCCACCACTGTGGGTAGAGGCCTGGCTATCACACTATCTCTTGAACTCATAAGAAGAGTTATAACTTTTCCCTTAGGATTCAAATCGGTTAAGGAAAGAATGGCTAGCAATGCAACCAATAATAATTTATTTCTACCAAGAGAGGAGTACATTCAAGACAAAAATGAAGTGAGGATAGAAATCCTTCCATACCCCTAGGATGAAGTAGCATTCCACATCATAAATTTTATTTCTTGTGAAGGGAGACTAAGTGTGGTCTATGGGTATCATTTCAAAATTTTAAATGAACTTAAGTTTCAAGGATAACTCCCACTTGAATAGAGATTATGTATCCCTCACTTCCTCCTAAACTCCATAACTGACATGAGCCATAAAGTGAGGCAAAGAAAATATCAGCACTTGGTCCATCATGACTTCAGAAAACTAATTGTAAATGATGCTTTGAGAAGGTTGAACCTCCCTGTATCCTGGTGCCCTTTAGTAAACATTGATAGGAAACCCTTTATAGAAACCCAAGAAGGGAAAACCTTTGCTTCTAGCATTAGAGAAAGAGAATAAGAAGAAGAAGAAGAAGAAGAAGTTGAAGAGTAGGTAGAAGAAGAGGAAGAATAGGTATAAAACAAGGAAGAAAAATAAGAGATGGAAATTGAGGTAAAAAACATAGAGACGACAAAAATATAGCAAGAAAATTCTCAGTGAAAGGAGGAAGAAAAGACCAAGGAAAAGGAATATTTGGACCCTATCTTAGGCAATTAAACCTCCCATCAAGACACCAACATGTCACTCGACATCAAAAATACAGAAGTAGGTACTACCCTAACTACTTTGAGCACACTTGTCAAAACAAAAAGAAGGAGGAAAACACTTATGTACTTCATAACTACAAAGAGTGAGAGGGTGAGGTAGGGAAAACCACAGAATCCCACCAAGATCCATATTACCATTGAAGAATCACCAAAGAAGGAGGAAGAAATAATATTAGAGGAAGGAAGGGTGCAAGGGGTCACTTCATCTGTAAGGACCCCAGTAACATATATAAGAATACATTTAGTGATATTTTCATCCCATACACCTCATGGAACCGCCACAGAATTTTGAGGTATTGAAAAGAGTGAAAAAAAATAAAAAGAGGGTCTTGAACAAGAAAAAAAAATTTCTATAGAAAACCTTATTTTTTCTACAGGAAACTCCAACAAGCACAAATTTGAAGAAAAAGGCCTTGATTGAGAAGGAAAAGACAACCACAAAGGGTGAAGAGGTCAAATAAGTTGAGGACAAGGCACAAGAGGAAAAAAAAGTTGAAAAAGAGGGAGGAAAAGGTGATAAGGAAGAGGCCACCTCACCAAAAACAGTATTCAAAGATGTAGCAGTAGTTCCAAACCCCAACTGTCAACCCAATCTTAATTCGTACTACACATACATTGAGGGGGGTAGACTAATTCCTCAAAACTTCATAATACCTTTGTTTTATCAGTTCGAAGAGGAGAGGGAATGTATTCAAGATTGGATGAAGCTTGCCACATCTAAAGGTGTTCATGAAGTAGGGTTCATGGAAGGAAAAGTATCTGAGTTGGGAAAGTATTTATCTGATGTTAGGCTAAGAGATTCAGTTTTGAAGGAGCTACTTCAGAAGGGAAAGGCAGAGAATGTAGCACTACAAAATCATCTTGAACAAAAGCATAAAAAAGTGGCCACCATGGCATATTTGTGCATGGAGATCATTCAACATAGCTATCCGTCATATTAATGTGCATTTTTCACCAAGGAGCAGTGGATATTCTTTCAAATTAAAACATTAGCCTCTAATGGATACTTACCTTTCCAAAACTGTAGACAGTTCATTGATTTCTGCAACCAAGAAAGTATGGAAGTAAAGGAAAAAATCACAGAGTTTTACATGCATAACATTGTGTTGACATAATTAAATATTTGGGACCCAAATCCTAGGAAGGGAGATATAAAATTAGTATTATTGACATCATGGATGGTTAATGAAGAGACGATAACAGAAGAAATGAGAAGCTTTATGAGAAGAGAAAATAGAGAACCCTTACACATTAGGGAAGAACTATTCAGCCCTATGGGAGTCATCAATAAGAATCTAATGATTGAAAAGGACCTGGAACTTTAAAAAATATACCTCCACACATAAGCTAAATCAATGACTCACTTCGATGATGGTTCTAGGTTCTTGGGAGATGAGTGCATAATGGCTAGCCAAGGGAGATGGAACAACTTATCTCATAGCCTTACAAAAATGGAGTACCACACACCATAAAGATTAATGGGTGCCTTGGAGAGAGCACCATTATAAAAGAGGGCCATGCATGCCAAAATTATTTAGTGCCTTGGCTTGAAGCTCGGTCCACCCTTGTTGTTGGGGTTAAGTGTTGGAAAGGACGAAGATGAACAAAACAAATAATGGGAGGAAGAAAAAAATAATGATGGTTTCTACCCTCCTGAAGCGACTCCCACACTTCTTCATTAGGAATTCAGAGGATCCATCAAAGCCTTAAAATAAATTCAGAAGGAGGTCTAGTTGCTTAGAGGATGAGAAACCATTTAGTAGGGGGTGATGATGAGCTCCATCATCAGGTACATTTGGAATGGTCACCTTTTTTCCTTATTAAGTATATTTTTATTTAGTTTGAATTATATTATTGTCTTATGATGCTATTGTAGATGGTGATAGAGGCTTATCATACTTTAAGTACCTAAAATGAGTTAAATGCAGGAAAATCATGAAGATATTTCACTTTTGGTGAATATTTTATCATTAATACTCAAAGTAGGTAACAAGGAGAGATTTTAAGAGGATTTTCCACCCTAGTTAAACCCCTAAAGGTAGCCAAGGGATCCTCGTGATTCCATCCAGCAGGTCGAAATCAAAGGCAGCGAAGCAAAAGCAAGATCAAGTTCGCCAAAGCCACACTTACCTTGCAGTGAAGTAGACTCATCACCTACTTTTTAGGAGATATTGGTAGCTACCCATTAGGTTAAATAGGGTTAAGAAAGATCTCATTAGGATTTGAACATTGGAGAAAGACATTAGGCTCTTTGCTCTTGTAATAAGTTTTTGATACTCTCATGTTGAAGTAATGAGACTATCTTGGACAATAAAATGAGTATATAAATTGTGCTTCACGGATCTAGTTTTAGAGAGCTAGGCTTGTGGGTTAGGGCCCAATCCATGTGCCTTAGTCTCTCTTGTGTAATCATTCTTTACTTTCATCTGATTTTAGATAGTTTTATTTTATTTTCATTCATTGTTTTTAGTTTTCTTCCACTTGTATTTGTTCTAGATTTAGCTTGCTTACATGTTGGTAGAATAGGTTATAAATTTAGAAATATTGGAGTCAATCCTCCCCCTCTCATCTCTTTCATTGGAGATTTAGGAGGGTAGACCTTCCCCAAAAACCAAAATTTCTTTTTAGTTTATGATTTCTTGGAATGGATAAGTTAGGCTGGTGTGATTCCATTGATATGTTAAAAATGCTTATTAGATCTCTGTTTATAGGTTAAAATAGATTTGATTTCCAAATTTAAGAAATTTTTTCCATTGTATTTATCCTGAATTTGTTCATCTTTATTGCATGAATAGGTAGTTTTCTTTGTTGATCAACGATTGTCATTGATGTCAACCCAAGCAGCGCCAGGGGCTAACCCAATATTGCATGGGAATTTTGACCTACCAAATTAATATATTCTGGTTAATAATGCTTTTGATGGTTTCTACTTGTCAATATGTTTCCGTTGATATATGTCATGCCATGTAATTCTTCACGGTTTGAGAGATACTCATGTTTGAAGTTTGTACCCCTAGTTAGTGGGCTAAAACCACATGGGGTTGGGGCATGGGTCATTGAAAAGTCATAATTAATATTTTTAAGCTTCTAAAATCCCTCCCACATTCACTTGTTGAAGCCCCTCTCAACTTAAGAATTCATATAAATTGTGATGTTCATTTCCCCCTTAGGTAAGGGATTCGGCCATCTGAAACAAGTCATCGTGAAATTTTCGTTCTAAATTTTTTTCTACGAAGGTTCAGAAGCTGAAAATTTTATGAGGCGAAGATGAAATCTTGAGGAAGCTGCTATAAAAATTTCAAATCAAGGTGTGCAATATGTTTGGATATATGATCTGTAGAAGTAAGGGTTTTTGCAGGCTCCTGAAATTAATCTCAAAGAAGTGACATTGGTAAAATCGTCATAAATCTCTCTCTCTCTGAGTATCAGATTGGAATTCTGTCAAAAATGATAGATATTGAATAAAATTTAGTTTTATCTCTATCAATTTTAGAGCAGAATGAAGAAAAAGTGACACGTGGCACACCGTACAAGTTCGCTCTAATAAAACAGTCCATAATTAGGGAATTGTGAGAGATTGGGTATAACTCTCTCTTGAAGAATCCAAATTAGTTCAGACCTGTGGCATTGGAAAGATGGCTCAGAGGACTACTATAAGACTGAAAATTAGATATTGAGGATCTGTAATAAAAGATATACAATAGATTAAATATCGAGCTCCTAGAAGGCAAGAAATGGCTAGATCATGTGTTGTCAAGGGTTGCAAAGGACCAGACTTTCTATGGAAGAAAAGAAAAGCAAGGTGCAGCAGAAGGTAGCATGACAAGAGCAGTAACAAGGTGCATAACAGCAACAAGAAGTTCATCATATGAAGTCTTCAAGTGGGCAAAACTACATACAATCATTGTAAAGGTATCATTGTACTAAGTCATTTTAAATACATTATTGTAAAAATTGTACTAGTGTCTATTTTCCAAGGGTTGAAGAGGAAGTGTTGGGAGGTATAGGATCATCATTAGGTGGTTGTGTCAAAGTTGGGGTTATGGTCTAGTATATCTTCTTCTTCTACGTTATTCTATATCATTTTAAAGTGGACCATTTTCCATGGTACCAGAGTCCATTCTTCTTTTATTCTTCTATAGGGTGGTAGGGTGGTGCTAGGGTGAGTTGTAGCTCATTAGGTGTTGGGGCATCCGTTTAGTTAACCACTGAAGAATCTCGGGCATTGGAGCATCCATCCAGTGGGAACTAGAGAAAAATTCTTTTCTAGATTCTAGGAAGTTGGAGCTTTATTTTCAATTGGAGTTGAATATTAAAGAATTATTAGAAAAGCATTAGGTGGTTTTTGTCCCAGAGTGGGTTTCCACCTTAAAAATTGTGTGCATTTTTATTCCTCTTGTTTGCTATTATCATTGTACAAACAATGATAATAATTGAAGATTAACTAATGCTCTAATTGAAAGGAACACTGATTCACCCCCCCCCCCCCTAGTATTTCCAACAATGGTATCAGAGCTTGGTTCCTTCAATAGCAGTTTAATAGCTGGAAGGAGGTCATGGAGCATACCAAGAATGGTGTACCTCTATTCAATGAAAATAATTATGCACTCTGGAAAGGAAGAATCGAGGTATATCTCTTGGCGAAAGGTTACAAAGTATGGGACACTGTTCAAAATGGATTTACATCTACCGCGGATGAACAAGGTAAGAAGAATTTGGTAAATGATGCAAAATCAAAGAATATTATTATCAGTGGACTTATTGAATCTACTTATCATAAGGTGTTGGGTTGATAAACAACCAAAAATGTATGGAACAAGCTTGAGAATATATATGTAGGTGACTCAAAGGTCAAAGAAGCAAAGCTTCAAATATAAAGAGAAAAATTTGAGCAACTCATAATGAAATAAGATTGCAACATTGTTGCATAATTGCAATACGTTGATGAAATAACCAATACTATGGAAGGATTGGGAGAGCCAGTTGATGAGAAGACTATTATACGGAAAATTCTTAGAACGTTACCAGGGAGATTCAACCCAAAGTTATTGGTCTTAGAATATAGTGAAAATCTGGACAAAATCAACAAGGAAGAATTACATGGAGTTCTCATAGCATATGAAATGAGACCTGATGAAGAAAAGAGTACTTCAAATCTACAAACTACGTTCGTTGCATCTAAGAAAACCAATAAGGACAAACAACCTTCAATTGAAATTACATGCACTTGCAAGTGTGCAGAAAAGGGAGATGATGCAGAAGATATTTCAGATGTAGAATATGCTTACTTAATGAGAAATCTAAAACCTGGTAATAGAAAATTCAAAGGTAAACTTCCATTGATATGTTTCGGTTGTGGTGAGGTTGGGCATTTCGTAGCAAAATGTCCGAACAAAAGTGATGACAACTCAAAAGGAAAGAAAGGCTTTAATAAATTCAACAAGAAATGCAAAAATAAAGGATCCAAAAGGAACTTTCTCACTAAATAAGATAGCTCATCATCCGATGAAGAAAGTGACAACAAAGAAGAAGCCAATGAGAAATTATTGTTTATGGCCAAGAATAATAAACAATAAATATCAAACAATGAAGAAGAAGGGTTGACCATAGAAGAAATTTTTAAGGAGGAAATCAAGCTTATAAAAGAGTTGAATGCTGAGAAGATCCGCTCCAATACTCTTAAAGAATAAGTTCAAGGTATCAAAATTGAGGTTGAAGAACACAAATGTATTGAAGAGTCACTTTAAAAGAAGTTGGAAGAAAGCAACCAAGAAATGGAAGCATTAGAAGCCGAAGTAGTCTCGTTGCGTAAGGAAGAGAAGAAGGGAAAAACTGTCCAAAACTATTCCAACAGCTCAAGGGCATTGGAAGAACTCATCAACAATCAACGATCTTACAATGACAGAATTGGCCTCGGTTACAAAGAAGAAGAAGCACGACCTTCTACAACAAAATACAATGAACCTATGAGATATGACATACATGAAAACTTCATTGGACAAGATTCACAAGAAAATCCTTGGAAGACGATTCCTTGACGAAGATTTTCATCTAGGTACCAACATATTTTTCATGGCTATTGTTATTCATGTTGAAAATTTGGTCATAAAGCTTTAGAATGTCGCATGTACCCTAAGAACTAATACAATTCCAAGAGATTCTTCAAATATGAACCTCCCAGGGCTCAACGAAACATTAATAGATTTGAACATTTAAGAAATAATATGGAATGTTACAAATGTCAGAACTTTGGACACATAGCCAGAGACTGTAGACTTGAAAATCCTCCAGAAGAATCTTTGAAGCCATAGAATGAATGAACATGGAAGAAGAAGAAGACTGATAATTATGCTCTCGCTCTCAAGGCTCAAAAAAATAAAGATGTGTGGTATGTTGATAGTGGTTTCTCAACGTATATGATTGGTGATAGAAGGAAATTTTTATCTCTGAAAGAGAAGAAGGATGGAACCATATCCTTTGGAACTGATGGATCTTAAAATGTTATAGGATCAGTTACTATCACTCTCAGAAGCAAAGATGTTATAGCCAAGAATGTTCTATTCGTCGAAAAAATGAATCACAATCTTCTCAGTGTTGGACAAATGTATGATCAAGGACACAAAATGCTATTCAAGTCCACAAAATGTGAAATTAGGAAAGGCGGGTATGGTAAAATTGTGGCTACAGCAAGTCGAGCTCCAAACGACATATATGTTCAGGATGAAGCAACTAAAGCATGTCTACTAGCTAAAGAAGATGAAATCTAGTTATGGCACAAATGAATGGGTCACATAAACTTTGACAATCTTGTCAGGATAAGGAAAAAGGAATCAGTACGAGAAATGTCAAAAATCTCAAAACCTTCCAACACACTATGTGAGGCATGTCGGCATGGCAAGCAGAAAAAAATCCAATTTAAAACAAAAGAACATTTTGCATCACATCCATTGGAATTGATACATACTGATCTATGTGGTCCTATGAGAACAAAAGGCTTATATCGAGAATTATATTTCATGTTAATAATAGATGACTATCCCAGGATGATAGCCGTCAGTTTCTTAAATAAAAAATATGAAGCATTTGAGTGCTTTAAGATCTACAAGGAGTTGGCTGAAAATGAAACCGATTTGAAAATAAAGTGTTTAAGATTAGATAATGGTGGAAAATTCACTTCCAAATTATTTCAGCAATACTGTGACGAAAATGGAATAAAAAGGCAATTTTCAACAACATGAACACCTCAGCAAAATGGAGTTGCTGAAAGAAAGAACCAAACCGTATAGGAAATGGGTAGAACAATGTTGAAGGACTCAAAATTAGATGAAAAATTCTGGGTTCAATCAATTGATACAACAATCTTCATTATCAACCGAAGTCTTCTCAGAAATAATTGCAGCAAGACTCCATATGAATTATGGAAAGGAAAACTAGCTAATGTAGAATATTTCAGAATATTCGAAAGAAAATGTTATATCAAAAGAGAAGATGAAAATTTGGGTAAGTTTGAATCATGTGTTGATGAAGGTATATTTGTTGGTTACTCACGCAAAAGAAAGGCCTACAAATCCTATAATTTCAGACGAAAATAGATAGTGGAGAGAATAAACGTTACATTTGACAAAGATGGTGTTCTAGCGAGTAATGATGAGGATCTAGAATCTTTGGAACTTGAGACAGAGGCTGAAAAAGACACAAATAAAATTGTAGAACAAGAAGCGGCTATCAACGAGGAAAAATTAAACAATGATCATCAAGATATACCACAACAACAACAACAAGCTCCTCCAAGGAGAATAAAGAGTGTATTCAAAAGAACCATCCATAAAATCAAATCATTGGTGACATAAATGAAGGTCGACAGCTTCGTTCATCACAACAAGCTCATGTTCCTTTTCTAGCAACCTTTGAGCCTAGTAGTTTTGAGGAAGCCAACCATAATGAACATTGGGTAGCAGCTATGAATGAATAATTGGATCAAATTGAGAAGAATAACACCTGGGAATTAGTTCTACGAACAAAAGATAAAAATGTCATTGGGACTAAATGGGTGTTCAAGAAAAAATTGAATGAACATGGGCAGGTTACCAGAAGCAAAGAAATATTGGTTTGCAAAGGCTATGAAAAAGTGGAAGGAATTGATTTCAACGAAACAATTGCACCATTTGCTAGAATGGAAGCCATATAAATGTTTCTTTCCTATGCATGTTCAAGAAAAATCAAAGTCTACCAAATGGATGTTAAGTCAAAATTTCTGAATGGAGAATTAGAAGAAGTTTATTTTGAACAACCTGAAGGTTTTCTACTGTCACAAAAAGAAGACTATGTCTGCAGGTTAAAGAAGGCTCTATATGGTCTAAAGCAGGCTCCCAGAGCATGGTATGCTCATCCTGATGAATATCTATATCAACAAGGGTTCAAGAAAGGTATTGTTGATAGAAATATTTATGTACAAATAGATAAAGATAATTTAACAATCGTTAAGGTATATGTGGATGATATAATATTTGGTAGCAATGATGATCGACTAAGTAAGAAATTTTCTACAAAGATGCAAAGTGAGTCTGAGATGTCTTTACTTGGTGAGCTGAGGGCTTCAAATATCTCAGCAAGAGAAAGGAATATTTATATGTCAAGCCAAGTACATCAAGGAATGCTCAAGAAATTCAAAATGGAAGATTGCAAACCCATCCTTACTGCGATGGTAACAGGTTGCAAAATGAGCATAGACGACTCATCTAAGGATGTGGATAATAGGTTGTACAAATCTATGATTGGTAGTCTTCTATATGTAACATCCTATCGGCCAAATGTTATGCAAGTAGTTCGACAAGTAGTAAGATTCCAAGCAGCACCAAAAGAATCACATATTATTGTTGTCAAAAGAATTCTTCGATATCTAAAGGGCACAGAAGAATATGGCTTGTGGTATCCCAAGGGTAACAATCTCCTTATTCAAGCCTTTACAGATGCATATTGAGCAGGAAGTGTTGATGATCGCAAGAGTACTAGTGGAGCAACATTCTATCTAGGTGGTTTTCTCGTATCATGGCCAAGCAAAAAGCAAAATTCAATCTCGTTATCTACAGTGGAAGCAGAATACATTGCAGCAACATCATGTTGTACTCAAGTCCTTTGGATGAAACAAACTTTGCAAGATCTTCAAGTACAATTCAATGAGCCTATTCCTATATTCTATGACAACACTAGTGCCATTAGCATCTCCAAGAATCCTGTCATGCATTCAAAAACAAAATACATTCCGATCAAATGTGATTTTGTTAGATAACAAGTCACTGAAGATAATATCAAACTTGAGTATGTTTGTACAAAAAAACAAATTGTTGATATCTTCACTAAACCTTTACCTAGTGAAGCATTTGAATATCTTCGTCAAAAGCCTAGGATTCTCCCAAGTTCTCATTAGATTATAGGTCTGTAGGACGGTTGTGCGTCAGCGAGAGTGGAAGTGTGTATAGGTCCGCTGGATGGTTGTGTTTTAGGGGGAGTTACCCTTTTCCATTGATGTCAAAGTGGGAGATAATGTTATAGGAAGAGGTTTCATGATCGCAGGGGGAGTACTTGTGTTGCCATCAATGCCAAATGGGGAGATTTTTGATCAGTGGTTGTCATTGATGTCAACCGAAGCAGAACCAGGGGCTAACCCAATATTCCATGTAAATTTTGACCTACAAAGTTAATATATTCTGGTTAGTAACACTTTTGATGGTTTCTACTTGTCGAGATGTTTCCGTTGATATATTGCACGCCATGTAATTCTTCACGGTTTGATAGATATTCATGTTTGAAGTTTGTACCCCCAGTTAATGGGCTAAAACCCCATGGGGTTGGGGCATGGGTAATTTAAAAGTCATAATTAATATAAATTAAGCTCTTGAAATCCCTCCCACGTTAACTTGTTGAAGCCCCTCTCAACTTAAGCATTCATATAATTTGTGATGTTCATTTCCTCCTTAGGTAAGGGATTCGGCCATTTGAAACAGGTCATCATGGAATTTTCGCTCTAAAGATTTTTCTATGAAGGTTCAGAAGCTGAAATTTTTATGAGGCAAAGAAAAAATCCTGAGGAAGCTACTGTAAAAATTTCAGGTCAATGTGTGTAACATTTTTGGAGATATGATCTGTGGAAGTCAGGGTTTTTGCAGGCTCCTGAAATTAATATAAAAGAAGTGACCTTGGTAAAATCGTCATAACTCTCTCTCTGAGTATTGGATTTGAATTATGTAAAATGTGACAGATATTGCACAGACTTTAGTTTTGTCTCTGTCAATTTTATATCCGAATGAATAAACAGTGACATGTGGCACACCGTACAAGCTCGCTCTGCTAAAATATTCCATAATTAGGGCATTGTGAGAGATTGGGTATAAATCTCTCTTGAAGAACCCAAATTAGGTCAGAGATGTGGCATCATAAAGATGACTTAGAGGAATACTACAACACCGAAAATCAAATATTAAGGATGTGAAATAACAGAGATACACTAGATTCAATATTGAACTCCTAGAAGGAAAGAAAACACTAGATCATGTGTTGTCAAGGGTTGCAAAGGACCAGACTTTCTATGGAAGAAAAGAAAAGAAAGGTGCAAAAAAAGGTATCATGACAAGAGTAGCAACCAAGGTGTATAACAGCAGCAATAATTTCTTCATATGAAGTCCTTAAGTGGGCAGCACTGCATACAATCATTGTAAAAGTATCATTATACTAAGTCATTGTAAATACATTATTGTAAAAATTGTACTAGTGTCTATCTTCCAAGGGTTGAAGAGGTAGTGTTGGGAGGTCTAGGATCATCATTAGGTGGTTGTGCCAAATTTGGGGTTATCGTCTAGTATATCTTCTTCTTCTACATCATTCTATATCATTGTAAAGTGGACCATTTTCCATAGTACGGAAGTCCATTCTTCCTTTATTCTTCTATACGATGGTAGGGTGGTGCTAGGGTGAGTTGTAACTCTTTGGGTGTTGGGGCATACATTGAATTGAATACTGAATAATCTTGGACATTGGAGCATCCATCTAGTGGGAGCTATAGAAGAATGCTTTTCTAGATTCTAGGAAGTTGGTGCTTTATTTTCAATTGGAGTTGAATATTAAAAAATTATTAGAAAAGCATTAGGTGGTTTTTGTCCCGAAGTGGGTTTCCACCTTAAAAACTATGTGCATTTATATTCCTCTTGTTTTCTGTTATCATTGTACAAACACTGATAATAATTGAAGATTAACTAATGCTCTAACTGAAAGGAATACTGATTCACCCTGGCCCCCCTCTCAGTATTCCAACATTCTTGCAGGTTCAAGTAGAAAAACCAAGGAAAACTTCAACAACACCTTCAACTTCATCTCTCACCCTTCATCAGGCCTCTATTCATCAAAATCACCATCAGCCTTGTTTTTAGATTTTTCATCCCTACACCATGAGCAAATCCTAGGGGACTGATTCCTATTCTCCTCTGCATCATCTTAGCTACCAAATAGTGTTATCTATTGACTGATTCCTATTCTCCTCTGCATCATCTTGACCTCTTTTGTATTTTTTATTCAAACTCCACAAGCTAAGCCAAGTTCAAAGCTTTGATACCACTGTAATATCCCTTTTTGAGGATTTGCTACAATATGGTCCTCAAGGACGCTATATAAGAAAGCCAATGCAAGAATAAGCTGAAAGGGGAATTGGATCACTTTTTTTACTCATTAAACACTTCTCTTCCAAAATTTGAGCCCAAAGAAATCACCCTAGGTGGGCTATTCAGATCTCCCACGCCTAGGTACCTCAAGCAATGCTCAAATAGAGAACCACAACAATACATGAACTTCAACAAGTAGCAGCAGTGAAACATCAACACATAGGGTGCAAGAAAAGAGAATAGCCATCATATTATGTGTAGCTATAAATATATATACAAGAACTGAAGGAAAATAGTTCTCAAGATAGGCCAGATCAGCCTCAAGACAGATGTACATGCAAAGGTGAAAATACAATGGTACATAACCCAAAAACAAGCTATGACTGTGCAATCCATAGAGGGAAATGGTTTCAAACTGATATTTATACAATGATATGGCAATAGAAGGCTGAAATAAAGTGGGGGAGAAAGATCTCAACCCCAGAAAAAAATACTACAACAATCCTCCAAGGGATTGGCCAAAATGTACAAATTGGAAAAATGCCGGAGTTGCAGGGTAGCAGCAACAACTAAATAACAATACAAAAATGGAGAAGGATGAAAATTATGCAAATGATGAAGAAACCTCCTGCAATGATCTTCAAAGTGAAATGCTACTCCCTTCATTGAAGATTACACCCTCCAATCCACAGTGGGAATCCCTCATTCAAGTGCCCTCTGAAAATAACGTAATATGGGGAAGGGACTGTACTAGGAATGAGATGAAACATATGTCCCAATGCCAAAATATAAAATGAAGCTCTGGGATCTTCCTCACTGAACTCCCAAATAAATAATGAGCTCCTCCTCTACAAAACTAGCTCTAGAAGTGGGTGGTAAAGAATCCTCACTACAACCCCCAGCAACTCAACATTTCTTCCCAACTGAAAAACACTGTAGCTGAATATGGTTACCTTGGCCTCAAGCCTGGATGTGAGGAGAATGAAGAAAAGGTCCTCCAAATCTTCCCAATGAAGGAGAGGAAACTCCTAAACATGAATCTCCCTTGTGCTAAGCAGCACAACTATCTCAGTTGAACAACTGGAGATGTCAGACCAAAATCGAAATCTAAAACATAATGATCGATGGCTCTCCTTCCCCATTTTATGCCAAGAGGAGGCTTCCTTGCCATGGACCCCACCCATTAGGGTTTCTCTCATCCAATGATATCCCTCCTATCAAAACTGTGTTGTCTCCTCATGCAAGCTACACCTCTTTGGGCAGCGCTGTTGACTTGGTCAAACATGACTTAGTCTTCTTGTATTTTCCCCTCTTCACATTAGGAGATGAAAAATAAGCCACTTATGTGACCCATTTGCATATTAGGAGTGTTTTTCATGCTTCTTAATGGGCCCCCTTACCCATTTTATTCTTTTTATTAAAAGGAAAGAGAAATTAATGTTCCAATTAACTTAATGAAAATTTTGGAACATTACATCATGGCATATTAAACAATACCCTTAATTTGAATACATATTGGTAAATTCCTATAAAAGTCACATTACTTAACCCCTTACTAATATGAATCAAGTACACCTTCCCAATTTAAAAAACCCCTACTTCCACTAGATATTGTAGGTATCCATTTCTTCATTAACATTTTCTATACCTATTACAGGTCAATTTTGGAATCACTCCCAAAACCCAGATCAATATCAATTAGGTTCTATCATACTATAAATTAGTTTCTAAATGCCCTAAAGAAGATATCCCATTGATGGTTTTACTTCATGAAAGTTTCACTTCTTAGATGCCAATTGAAGTGTTCCATTGAGCCATAAACGCACCCCTAGACTATAGTAAGTGTTCTGCAGAGCATCTATGACCATGCAAGGCTATGTTGCAGAGGATATAGGCCCAATTTAGAGTGCGTTGGTCGACTGGGAGCAAATTATTCATTGGATTCCAGGAATCTACCCAACCTCTAATGGCTTCTAGAAGCTGTTCTAGCTATCACATCATATGATAACTTTGAATATTGACACCATGGAGACATTAAACCTCTTATCCTCCTATTCCCATGAAAATGGAAACCTCTTCATCCATTTTTCAAAAATACATTCAATGATTCATTAATGTCAAACTACCCTCATCTACTTATAAATTGAGCACTAATCATAATGCATAAGAGAGCAAGAATTTGTGTTAGTAAAGCTATGCTCATGAGATCACAATTCTTGGAGGTGTCGTCTAGATGTAATGTTTTGTTGCGGGAGCATTGATTGTTGGTGTGATGAGGATGGGACTGAAGTTGCAGCGAGTTGACATCCAATCAATCCAGCTCATTGTAACTTCTCCTTCTAGTTCATAATAAAGACATTTGTTCCTTTCCTAATACATGTGTCAATGATGTTATATGTGTATTTACAAATGAAATCTATTCAATTTGTTTAATATGAATAGATCATATGCCTTTATGGCATTTTTTGTCTTCTATTTTCCATTGCAGGTACCAATCAAAGGAGTTCAGTTCAATTGAGAGCAATGGAAGCGACGAAGGGAGGCGAGGAAAAGAGAATAGATTACAAGTAGGTTTTCTTCCCTTATCTATTGATTTTAGGGAGAAGGTAAAATATATTTCTTTTGGTTGCTCTAAGTACAACCACCGCACTTAGGGAAAGCATACTTATTTGTAGGTTTAATTTCTGTAAAACAAATTGGTGACCATACTAGAGTTCGACGGATCATACCTAGCGGTTTTATCCTCGTTCATCGGCCTCTAGTAGACTTTGCCTGCTTTATTTAAGTCATTTGAATGTTTTTTAGAAAAATTAGTACATTTGATTTCTTTTTTAGAGTTTCCTCTAGTACCAATGCCTTGTTGATCTTGAAATAGTGCTTTGCATAACAATGTTGGTTTAGGGACAATGCTCTACAATGCATTGTCTCCCACTCAGGGTTGCATTTCTCCTGTGACCAACCAAAATCTATCATATTTTTTCTTTTGTAATTCATTTTAGTGTTTTGTTTGCTAAAGTTTCAAGTGTCTAATTTCCTCTAGAGACCATATTGCCTCTACTATTGTTACCCCAATTTGGATATTTTTTTGATCAATATTTCTTTTTGTTTTCTTTAACATTGTGGAATAGTTCTATAGTTTAAAGTTTTACATTTTTTCAGTTCTTTACTTTTGGAAAGAGGAATTGTCATTTTAGTCTTTGTTTCACTAGAGAGTATTTTGTTATTGGTTGTGCGTTACAGCTTCTTTTTCGTTGATCTAAACTTAAAATAAATTGGATAGAAAAAAATTTATTAGCATATAGGGATTGTGAGTGCTGAATAGGAATAATTAGGGAATTTTCATTTAGATGTTCTCATTTTTTATTGCTTACAATATGATTTCTCTATCCCTAGTAGTTACTTTTTCATTGATGAAAACAAAAGCGAAAATAATGCTTATCTTTTTAATTGCATTCTAGGAATGTCAAATACATCTCGTGGTGCACCTGAAAGACAAACTTATAAGCAAGATCAACCTAAAATTTGTTTGAATTTATATAAAGGAGCATTGTCACTCAATGATAAATTTAGATGTCTAAGCTAGAGATGTATTCCGGTGTCATTAAACATAGCAGGTATCGCTAATTTTTTGCGACACATTCCAAGTGTGATACCTCATTCCACGTACGTATGTATATCAGAGCTCGTCCACATACCTTTGGGTATATCAGGAGGTGTTCTAGTACGAAAATTATATGGGGATGCTCTCACTATGTAGTTTAGCATTAGATAGTGTTAATACGGATTGGGCTTCCACATACCATTGAGTATATTTTGGAGGAAAATTTTAGGTTTCTTACCATCCATAGGTAACTAAGTCGGCCCCCTTGTATACTGTGATACACCGAACACAGTATTCAGGGAGATTACCTTGGTTTACTAGGGTAGTATATTGTAGTTCAAAATTGCTTGGTAAACCTTTTTCCTAGAATTAACCTCTCTTTTTTTTCTTTTTTTTTCTATTAAAATTAACCAGCAATCATGGAAGAAGATCAACCCTTTCCCTGCCGTTCACGTAGGACAACGAATAAACCACCTTTACATGTAGAAGCTAGACCTAGTAGACGAAGTTGAGTGCATCTTATCAAGTGTGGTACCTCTGGAACCTTTGGTGCTACATCTTCATCTAATTTGCCAGAGTCATTTGATCCTTTGAGTACCAAGTCTCAATCGCTTCGACCGATACTAGTTTATCTGCTACTATCGAGATGGAACCCTCACAGTTACTTGGGGACACTGAAATTCAATCCAGTGAAAAGTTAAATTCACAACCCAAGCTTTCTCAACTAGAAGTTGATCCAGAACTTATTTTTCTTTTACCAAAACATCTTGATCCCAAAGTTTAATAACAAGAAGTTGTTCCTGTGCAACCATCTCACCCACAGTCATCCGTAACCATTGAGTATTCCTCTTTACCATAGAGCCTACTATCGAAAATCTATCTTGGGCCTGATGTGGAAGTAATTCCACCTGGTTTGATTTCGATAGAGGAATAAATTTAGGAAGAGACAACACCTTCATCTCCCACTCATTTTGGCTCAGGGCTTCATTTTTCTCTATATTTTCCTCATTTAACCTAATTTGATCTTGTTGATCCTGTTCACTCTCCTATTCCCATAGGTTCGTTAGTGTATTTTTTGGGTTATTTAACGATGGCTGAGAAAGCCTCCCAGACTGTACCATCTATTATAGTTGTGACAATATCTATTGTTGCTTAATCTTCGATGATTTCTATGACACCTGAGTCTCATATTTATGGTGGTTTGTCCATTCCACTAGGTTACCAAGCTTTAAATGGAACTTAATCTAGTGTCTCCTCTAGTCCATGTACTTCACCCATGTCATCATATAGAATTCTATATGGTTCCTGTCTTACGAGTACTAAACGACTTGATCCTTTATTGACATCATCGACTCAATATGAGGCTGGTCAATCTAATTACCATCCATCTTATCCGGGTGCTACTGGAATCCCATCATATGAAAGTCAGTATGTGCAATATCCTTATACTCCATATGCTAGGGGAAAATAGATGTTCAGGCCATATGGCAGTAGTCCTTCTTTTTTAGGTCAATATTATGCTGGAATTCCTGTTTGTCATTGGCAACCTAATTTTCTTGTTCAGGCACAAAAGTTTGTGTACCAATATCAACCAGTTAAACCTATTGCATATGTATCTACTGTGCCTGTTATTTCCTCTATGGTTATTTCTCATTCTTCTCAAGCAAGTCCTTCAACCCCTAACCCTCATGTTTCGGATCTACACACTTCGTCTTCTGAGGGTGGTGTTTAAAAACCATCTATCCTTTGTCATAGGCTTCTACTGGTCCCATCTATTCACAACCTGGTCCAAATTATCCTTTCAGGCAATAGTTTTATCAAATTCAATGGCAGCCACAATAACCATTCCAATAGTTTCAAGCTTATCCAGGTCCTCATCAACATGCCTATCAATATTTTGGTCAACAAGCTTACCCTTATCTGGGTTACCAACATTATAATCCATATGTTGGTACACAATGACCTATTTCCAATGAAATTCCATCTTATCCTAGTTATCCTCAACCTAACCTAAATCGATAGTTTCCATTTGTTGCAACATTAGAGTTACCTGATTTAAAATGGCTTACTAATGATCCCATTCACTATTTACCTTGGTGGTCAGTGATTCCTCATAATTACCCTCTAACATCAAAAAATTCTATGGAAAATCTAGAGAATATCTGTCTACGCACGTTATGACTTATCGTATATGGTGTTGATCAAATTACTTGAAAGATGATTATGTTAGACTGTGTCCTTTTCAGCGAATGCTTACTCATCCACCTGGGAACTGGTACATTGGATTACCATGAGCTTCTTTTGATAAATTTACATCTTTAGCCACTAATTTTTTAACCCACTTCTACTTACCCATCAGATATGAAACTGGAACGGAAATTTTTACCAACATTAAATAGACCACTGCTAATCATATATCGGATCATATACATGAGTGGCATCATCATCATCGAATGATTAAAACATTTATTCCACATCATATTTTAGCTGAGTGGTTTATAAAGTCCTTGTTTGCATCTATCACCGAGGATGTGGCCAAAGGCAGTGTTGTCACTGAAGAGCAACTAACTGCTCATGCCAAGTATTTGGATTTGATCTACGCTTTGTCTGGCATGCTCTCTGAAAATATTTTGAATGCACTATGGCCAAAGTTTATTGTTCCTCCTTCTCCATCTAGTAAGGAAATTCATGTCGGCCATGGTTTGATTTGTTCTACTAGCACTCTGTTAGCAAGTCGACCATCTGGTTATACATTTTTTGTTTCAAATCAAAACCCTATTGCATCTTATCCTGCATATTCTTATGAAATAAATGTTGTGTAATATGACAAAGGAAAAAGTGACAAGGAACCTAGAAGTAAGAAGAAAGGGAAATATAATAAGAAATCAAATTCACCCCCATAGGAGAAATCATCTTATTCATCTGATTCTTTTTGGAAACCTCATTACCCTTGCTTGATATTTAATGAGGAGAATTCGATGCGAGATTTTCCTCACCACTAAAAAGTCTCAAAACTTCTTAAGAATTCTACCACATCTGTAGTGTCGACAAATCCCTTTTCAAACCCAAAAATATATATGGTTTCTATGGATCCTGCTTCTAGTTCACAAGTGATTATGCTATTCGCTGCCCAAAATTTATGTTTTGGTGTCTACTCAATGTAAAGACAATAATCCTTTGTCATCGTTGAATGGTCAGGCTACAAGTCAACCTACTACTTTGAATTCATCTTATTCAGCTCCACTGCCTATTATTCCAGAGTTAACAATAAATCCCCTGAAGGGAGTAGTTCATAAGTAGACATTCAACCCTCGAGCTCATGGAGCTCAAAATTATATCATAGTCAAATATTTGGCTCAGTCACCTTCTGCTATGTCAATGTTTCAAGTTCTTTAGAATTGTCCCGCCCAAAATTAGGCTTTGTTGTCAGTGATTGGTGGAATCGATCCCACATATTCTAATCTTGTAGTCCTTAATCACGTGGGCTATGTGCCACAATTACCTGCATAATTAGAATTTTTGATTCAAGTATATGTCCTGAATTATAATATTCCTAAATTAGCACACAACTAATTGGAATATTGAATTCTAATTTTGCACTTATATAGAGGAATAAGAGGGTATGGAGACCCTTAAGTGTGAAAATGGGTTGGAGCATGAAAACTTGGTCAATCCGGAGCAAATCAAACATTTTTGTTATGGAGGAGTGGCATTCATGGTGGGACAATGCAGTTTTGGAGGGATATTGATTGCATGGAGGTAGTGACCTAATTGAGTGGGTCCAAGGGTGAGGAGTCTCACAACTTATATAAGGAAGAGGATGGCAGCCATATGGGATTATGTTTGATATTATTATTTTGTATATGGTCTATTTAGACTTGTTTCTCTCCTCATCTATTTAGCTAAGATTGTAGTGTTGTTTAGCAGAGGGTGTTCCCGAGTAGGAATACCACCTCTGTGCTTGAGAGGCCTCCTAGAAGAGTATTGAAGTACATGTTCCACTATCCAGAATCAGGTCAAGGTACATATTTTTTGTACAATGTAGTTTCTGCAGAGTATTGTGTTGTGTTGCAGGGTGCAGTGGTGGAGAGTTGATTTGGGTCACTTCCTTACTTGATTTCAGTTGTAGGAGAGTTTCCTTCCATTGAGAGACCAAAAAAGGAGATCCCTGAGCCTTATTTCATTTTTCAGAATCAAACTAAGGTATTGCTATCAGTTACAACATATTTTTATGAAGAAACTGTGTTATTTTAGTGTGCAATTGCAGCAGAGCGTTTGGAGCCGTAGTTGGGGAAGATAGATTTTCAGTGAGGGGATCAACCTATCAATTGGAGAATATATAGAAGGATATTTTCATACATTTCCAAATCATATCAGCCACCTCCTATCATTTATCTAGTTGCAGAGATTATTCAGCCCTAGGGCCATATTTGTATTTTCTACATTTTGTGTTTTTCGGGAAACCCTTCCCGGATTATCTTGGAAATATGCTTGGGAGCCTAGATCTATGTTCCCGGCATTTTTTGAGATATATAACATCATATCCATATTGATATATCATTTTTGTAGAATTTATTCCCTAAAACTGTGCTGTCATGGCTCATGGCACTTGTATGGTAGTATTTTTACATGCATTGACATATTTTCTTAGAGGAGGCTGGTTTTGTATTGCTTGAGTGACTACATCCTCAAGATCTTGTGCCTATTATTTTTTGATATGTTTGGCTATACATTTGTCTCATACCATGGTGTGTTGATTTACACTGCTATTTCTAGTTTTATGCACTCTATTCTTGCTTTTCCCATTTGGGAATATGATAGTGGTATCAGAGCATAATCTTGGCTCAGCCTGTGGATCTCAGCAATTATGCTATTAGGAGAATAATAAAAAAGGAGAAAGAGATCATAATGATGGAAATAATGAGTTTTATCTCATCTCTTTTTAGATCTAGGAGGGACCTTACCAGGGGGATCAAGAAAAGAAAGATGGAGAAAATAAATGAAACTACACTAGGGTTTCAAGATGAGGAAGGTCCATGTAATTCCTATTAGCAAAAAGAAGAACCGGTATTGCATAGAGCTCTAAAGAAACATGCTATGTGATTTCTTTTTGAAGAAGAAGACAAGAGGCATGGATATGGAGGACACTTGGATCATGAGATTCTAAGTGAGTATTTTGCAGAATATAAGTTTCAACCTAGAGCTTTCAAGGAGAATCTAACTCTCCCATAGTTCATTCAGCTCAAAGAAGAAAGAAGACCTTGCAGAATTAGATTCCTATTGCCTACATTTGCTGGGTCATCCACATGTATAGCAAGATCTTGGGGAATGAAGTTGGATGCATTATTACTACTACATCCAGTGGTAGAAAGAGAAGTTGTTTATATTGCAGCACTGCAACTTGAGGGTGAAGCAAACATTTGGTGGTTCACCCATTTGAATCCTGCAAGAGTGTTTGCATATGCAGATTTTAGACAAAGGTTAATCAAGAAGTTTGACAAGAAGAAATTAGAGGATAAGAGGCCTTCACCAACACTTGTTGCAGGAACAATTGCATCAGGAGAAAGAACACTTGCACCTTTGTAAAGTGATCTTGATCTCTTGACATTTAGAGTCCCATGTACTATTTTGGAGATGCACGAGGAGAAGGAGACTTGTAAGAGTGCTAATGCAGCCATAAAAGAGAAGCCATCATCATCAATAGTTGGGGAAGCCATCACACCAGAAGGATGAACCATTGTAGCACAAGATGTTCCCAAGATTTACCAAGGTATGCACATGTTTCCAATTTCTATTATTTCGGCACATCATAGGGAGGATTGTGGAAATATAGCTTTGCATGACCTAGGGTCAAAGTACATTGCTGATTTGGAGTAGAAGACTATCACTGTGCTGAGGACCCTTAATTTTTTCAAGGAGGAGAGATAGACTCATCCTAGCATATCATTATTGAGATGCACACAACTCTTGGGGTTAGAATGTAGAACTTTGGAGGATGGGATGAACATTTTTCTGAGAAAATCAATGCAGAACTATGTGTTCGACATTGAGCATGATATTAAGACAACATATGAACCATCTTGGAGATCAGTAGCACTGTCATTGAGTAGCAATGATGATTTAGGGGGCCAACCATTATTGGAGCATTCCAATGAACTTTCTACATGTATAGAAAAGGATAGGTAGGTGGTTGATGGAAGACATCTTATGATGAATGGCATATTCCATTATTATGATGGATACTTCTTGATGAGAACTTCACATTTTGATGAGGAGATTTTGCCTCCAACTTATTTGGATCCTTATGGGGCCAACTTGGTCATTGATGAGTGGTCTTCATTTGGAGATCTCCAAGAGATTGCATCTCAAAATCCCATGAAATGAAAAGATAGAAATCTGATTTGGGAGGATGGTATTCTCCACTGGAGGGATAACAATTTTGAGCATGATGATAGCCACTTACCATTGGTTGGATCGTTGATTTTTATGAGCAAGAGGTTGGAAAGCCACTTGCAGATCTATGATATAGGGAAGTAGGAGGCAAGGCTGCATTGGATACTCTTGAAATATTTTGGTCATCATGTACCACACTTTATTTCGAAGAGTGTGCTGGTGGTTGGGATTTGGCATGGCACTTGCATCATATGGCAGTAGGTATTTTGGGTGCATTATGTTCATATGGCATTCTTCATGTCAATCATCATGTTTTCACCTCATGATTTGTATGATGGAGGTGTGAGGAGGCAACAAGAGCTTTTGTTTCTTTGGCTACTCTTGTGAGAGTATGGGATGAATTTCTCCCATACATGGCATGATATTTCAGGAGAAAGGGATGGCACAATCAAAGTGAAAATAGACTACCCTTCAACATTAAAGGATCAAGAGATACTTCCACATAGAAGGGAGTCTCCCACATACAGCAGCATGATGGTGGATGACTTTGGCATATGCCATTTCAAAGAAAGGAGTCATGGAGTGACAAGAGCCTTACCACTAAGGCCAATAGTGTTGTCACTTGGGAGTATGTTTCTATTGATGGAGTGTTCCAAGGGGAGTTTGCATCCCTTCATTTTCTAGACCTTTATGAGGATATTCTCATGGAAAGGCTCATCTATGGGCCTCACTTTTAGCCTACTCACAATGCATGGTAATAAATATATTTCTCTACTTATTGATCATTTCATAAAGTATTTCCATCTTCTCACCATCTATGTACAATGCATTGTTCCATAAGGGGGCAAGATTATCTTTGGGCTTCATGGTAATTATAGGACCAACATGTATGATGGAGATAGCCCTTTTTTTCATGACTCTGGGAAAATGTGGTGATATTATTATTATGCTTAGCTGATATATAATGAAATTTACTACGTCATAGTAGATGAGAAAACATGCACATCTAGCAACTTGTTGGGAGACAACTTGCCACATCATGTTATAAAATAGTATTTGGAAAAACTGTGTTATATCCATGGGATAAACCATTGGTACCATCCAAACTTGCACATATACTTAAGAAATTTTCTGATTTGGGTACCACATGGTGATGATGTACCATTCATTTTGTATTGAATGGTTTGGGCTCATGAAACTAGAGGAGGGATTTTGGAGATTCATTTGTCCTTTTGTATCTTGATGGCAACATTATTGCATCCCAATATCAGCAACAAGTCTACACTTTCCATAAGTGGAGAGAGAGGAAATATAGGGTAGGCCATTTGGTCTACCATGTTCACTCATGCAGTCCACCTACATTGCAGAAGCCAAAGGTGGAAGAACATTTTCATGAGTTACCATTATGGAGGGCGACTCACTTTTTGTGGATGATAGCTTGGGGTTCAGATCTTTACATGGGAAGGAAGGTTCCGAATAATTTTTTGATCCCTTGCCTAAAGAAGGCCTATAGATCACATATATTTTCTTTGATGGATATTCCACTTTTTCATGATGAGAGCCATTTGGGCTTTTCACCAAAGGCATACTTATACACTTGCGAGGAGTAGCTTGGAGACTTATTGATGAGAAAACATATTGTTCATTGGAGGAACATATCATATGAGGATGATATAGGAGGAAGATGAGAGCCTATTTAGTTCTATCCTTGCAATTTCTGGAGGACAAGTAACATTTTGGAGGGGACTGTAATATTCATAAATTAGCACACAACTAATCGGAATATTAAATTTTGTTTTTTCTCTTAGGTAGAGGAATAAGAGGGTATGGTAACCCATAAATCTCATTAGTAGGAATAAAGAACACTCCTAGTGTGAATGGAGATCATCTAAAATATGAATTGAAGACCCTTAAGTGTGAAAAGGGGCTGAAGCATGAAGATTGGGTCAACCATGACCAAATGAAACAACGTTGTTATGGAGGAGTGGCATTCATGGTGGGACAACATAGTTTTGGAGGGAGATTGATTTCATGGAGGTAGTGACCTAATTGAGTGGGGCCAATGGTGAGGAAGCTCATAACTTATATAAGGAAGAGGATGGAAGGCATATGGGATTATGTTTGTTATTATTATTTTGTGTATGGTCTATCTAGACTTGTTGCTCTCTTCAGTTGTTTAGCTAAGATTGCAGTGTTGTTTAGTACAGGGTGTTCCCGAGCAGGAATCCCACCTATTTCCTTGAGATTTCACTTGGATGAGTATTGAACTACATGGTAAACTATCCAACATCAGGTCAAGCTAAATCTTTTTTGTAAAACATAGTTTCTGCAAATTATTGTGTTGTGTTGCAGGGTGCAGCAGTGGAGAGTTGATTTGGGTCACTTCCTTGCTTGATTTCAGTTGCAGGAGAGTTTCCTTCCATTGAAATACTATAAAAGGAGATATATGAGCCCTATTTCATCATCCAAAATCAGGCTAAGGTATTTCTATTAGTTACAACACAATTTTTTGAGGAAACTGCATTATTTCAATGTGCAGTTGTAGCAGAGGGTTTGGAGCTTTAGTTGGGGAAGATAGATTTTTAGTGAGGAGATCAACCTCTCATTTGGAGAATCTATAGGAGGATATTTTAATACATTTCCACATAAGGTAAGCCACCTCCTATAATTTATCCAGTTGCAGAGGTTATTCAGCCCTAGGGCCATATTTGTATTTTCTACATTTTGTGTTTTTCAGGAAACCCTTCCCGAGTTATCTTGGAAATGTTCTTGGGAGCTTAGATATTTGTTCCTATCATTGTTTGAGCTATATAATAGCATAAAAATATTCATATATAATTTATGTAGAATTTATTCCCTAAAATTGTGCTATCATGGCTCATGGCACTTGTATGGAAGTATTTTTACAAAAGTGTTTTCCTCAATGCTTAAGTACCTCTGGATGCTTCTATATAAAATTATCATCCTCCCATGTAGAATATTCAGTGTGTAAGTTCTTCCACTTAATGAGATACTCTGAAATTGATCGATTTCGTAGGTGTCGAGTTCTTATTTCCATGATTGCTTCAGGTTCCAATATGATTTTTCCTTCCTCATCAAGTTATGGCAATATTGTTTGAACTTCAATTTTGTCAACTATAACCTTCTTTAAGCATGAAACATGGAGAACTGGATTCACTTGTGACAAAGTAGGAAGCTCCTATTTGAATGCCATAGGACCAATATTTTGCAACACCTTGTAAGGACCATAGTACTTTGGTGATAATTTATTATCCTTCTTAGATTTCTTGAGGGACATTTGTTTGTATGGTTGTAGCCGTAAAAATACCTAGTCTCCTACATCAAAACTTCTCTCACTGTGATGTTGATCTACCTATTGTTTCATTTGATTTCATGCCAAATTGAGGTTATCCTTTAAGAGTTGGAGAACTTCTTGTCGATGCTCGATGTAATATTACAATACATGAATATTAGGATTTTCTCTTAAAGAGGATGTCATGGAAAGTGGATTATATCCATAAAGTGCCATAAATGGGGTCATTTTTGCTGTAGTATGGAAGGAATTGTTATACCACCATTCAGTGAGAGGTAACCACTTGACCCATTATTTTTTATTATCAGATACAAAACAACAAATATATCCTTCCAAAAATTTATTCACTATCTCAGTTTGACCATCATATTGAGGATGATAATATGATCTATGAGCTATTTGAGTACCCAAACAAGAAAAAAATTCCGTCCAAAAATTTCCAGTAAAAATGGGATCTTTGTCACCTACAATAATCTTTGGGTTTCCATGTAGCTTTTTAATTGTTTCCATAAATTCAGTAGCAACTACACTTGATTTAAACGAATTATATAATTCACAAAAGTGTTGATACTTGGTAAGTCTATCAACTATCACCATGACGACACTCTTTCCTTTGGACTTAGGTAAACCTGTGCTAAAATCCATTGAAATCTCCTCCCAACGTTGACTTGGAATGGATAAAGGTTGTAGAAGACCCGATGTCTTAATTGTCTCAACTTTATTTTCTTGGAAAAACAAACATTTCACCAAAAAAATTTGAATATGATATGTAAAGCGATCTGAAAATAATTATTTCTTCACCTTGTGGTAAGTTTTTAAAAATCCTGAGTGTCCTCATAAAGGAGAAGTGTGAAATTCCAAAAGAATATTTTGTTTCAATCGGAAATTCTTCGAAATATATAAGTGATCTTTGTACCATAGGGAATAATTTTTCCAACTAAATGTATCAGGTGTACTAGGATCTTGCTGCAAATTTTGAACGAGTGTGGACACTTCTTCATCCTTATTCTATTCCTCCCTTACTTTGGTTATCCAATCTGGTTGGATAATAGAAATGGCACAAAGAAATGCTTCCACCTCTTGATCCTTTATTAAGAGTGCATATGCAACAAAATTTAGCTTCCCTTTTTTGTAGATGATTTCAAATTCATAACCCAAAATCTTTGTGATCCATTTTGGCTACTCTTTTGAAGATTGTATTTGGTCCAAAAAGTGTTTAAGACTATCGTGATCAGTTTTTACCTTGAAGTGTCTTCCCATTAGGTAAGGTTGCCATTTCTTTAGTGCATGTAGTATTGCCAACATTTCCTTCTCATAGATAGCTTTCTGTAAATAATTTCCTTTGATTGGATGACTTTCAAAAGCAATGGGTCTTCCTTCTTGTATTAAAATTACACCAATTCCATTTCCTAAGGCAACACATTCCACAATAAAGGTTTTTGTGATGTTTGGCATAGCTAAGACTGGTGCTAGGCACATTGCCACTTTAAGATATTCAAAGGCCTTAGTTGCTTCACGAGTCCATGAAAATTCATATTTATTCAATAAGTTTGTTAGAGGTGCTTCTATTGTCCCATAATTCTTTACAAACTTGTGATAAAACCATGTTAACCAGAGAAATCCTCGCAACTTATTTATGGTTGTGGGGACCTTCCATTATTTAATGGATTTAATTTTGTTAGGGTATACCTTAACACCCTCATGAGATACAATATGACCCATATATTCCACCTCTTGTCCTCCAAAGAAACATTTGGACGTTTTTTCATATAATTTTTTCTCCTCCAATAGTTTGAGCACCCTCTCAATGTATTGAACATGATCCTTCCAAGACCTATTGTATATTAGTATTTCATCAAAAAATACTAGCACAAATTTTCCAAGGAAGGCTTTGAAAATAGAATTCATCAACCCTTGAAATGTATAAGGTGTATTGGTAAGGCCAAAAGGCATGAAAAAAATTTCATAATGACTATCATGAGTTTGAAATGTTGTTTTTGGAATATATTTAGTCTTCATTCTAATTTCATGATAACCTAAATGAAGATCCAACTTGGTAAAATAAATTTATCCATGTAATTCATCCAATAATTCACCAATCATAGGAATGGTAAATTTATCTTTAATAGTTAGCTTATTAAGCTCCCTATAATTTGGACACATGCGCCATGATCCATCCTTCTTATGTACCAATACTACTGGAGCAAAGAAATAACTTTGACTAGGTTGAGTTATACCAGCCTCTAACGTTTCTGCAACCATACGTTCAATTTCACTCTTTTGGACATAAGGATATCTGTAAGGCCTCATGTTTGGAGGAACACTTCCTGGAATCAAATGAATAGCATGATCATGATCATGAATAGGTGGGATTCCTTTAGGAGTTTCAAACACCTTGGAATGATTGTCCAAGGCTTTTTGGATATCTGGAGAAATATATGATTTTGACGTTGGAACTTCTAGTGAGCATAATTGTGCAACTATGTCTCGTTATTCTTTCTTAAGAAGATTTTTCATGAAATTAGAGCTTATGTTATTTCTTGTCTTCCTTGTGATACTATGTAATTTGATTTCCTTTCCTTTTGAAAAAAAATTGAAGAAAATTTCTAGAAAACTAAAAGCTATCATCCCCAAAAATTGTAACCATTGTACTCCAAGTACAACATCAGCACCTCCCATTGGAATGGAAAGCATTGGAATATTCAATAAATATTCCCCCATGGTTAGCTTGATATTATGTCATTTTCCATATAAATTTATAGTGCCTCCATTTGAAATCATCACTTGACATTATGGTACTGGGTATAGGAAACAATTCAATTCCTTGGTTACATTACAATGAATTAAATTATGGGTACTACCCGAATCAATCAACGCTACTACCTTTTTCTTCTTGATATTTCATTCTATCTTGAGAGTTTGAGGAATGGTAATTCCTACCAATGAATTACACGATATGGTCAGAATCATTTCTTCTTGTTCTAGGGTTGGTTCCTAGTGTATATCCTCTTCTTTTGAAGTTTATTAGTCATTTTCTTCCTCCTCTTCACAATCTATGTAAAATAATTTATTCTCAGCACAATTATGACCTTTAGTGCATTTTCTATCACAAGTGTAGAAAATCAATTTTTCTCTTTTTTCTTCCAAGTGTTGTGGTGTCAACCTTGTAGGTTCTGGAAGTCTAGGAGTAGCATCACTTCCATATTTATAGATGTGAGTGGTAGGCTTCCTTGTCGACATAATTTTACATTAATTTTTTCTTTCCAACCTGAATGCCTTCTCTAATGAATCAGGTTCCCAAACACGAACTTCATGTTTGATGTGATCCTTTAAAGGTCCCATGAATACATAAATCTTGTGTTCCTCTGGAATATCAGTTACCCTTTTATTTCATTTTTGGAAGTCCTCAAAGTGTTCCACCACTTAACCCTTTTGTTTGAGATTTATCAATTGGCTAAAGAAGGTGTCACTCTTTGTATCTGCATAATGTGCTATCATTACCTTTGTAAAAATTGACCAAGTGAAAAAAAATTATGGGAGAAAAGCCAACGATACCATACAAATATATTTTGTTCTGAATGTAAAGTTTCAATGCGTACCTTTTGTGTATTTTGCACATTATTGAGATCAAAATATTGCTCCATCTGTAGTATCCATGTTAAGGGATCCTTGCCATCAAACTTAATCATATCCATCTTTGGAATATGGTGGTTCTTCCATCCAAAATTAGAGTTTATGAAATCATGATTAACATTTATTTTTTTCTCATCATGGGTTTCCTCTACTATCTTTTCGCCATTAGGAAACATTTCTTGTATCAACTTTGTCAAACCTTCCATGCCTGCTTTTAGATCATTCTTCATGTTTTCCATGTTGGATTTCATTTTTTATTCCATGTCATCCATCTTATCTTCCATGCCATCCATATTATCTTCCATGCCTTTCTTCAAACCATCCATCTTAGCTTCCACGCCTTTCTTCAAAACTTCCATTTCAGTTTTTGTTTCTCTTTACCAGAACAAAATTTGGTGCACTTGCTCTTGTAATTTTGATATGTCATGTTGTACTTCTTCATCTTCATGAGTCATAGTAGAGCCTTGTGAAGGATTAATGGGTGTTGAATTGTTTTTAGGGGGCATTTTAAAACCCAATACTGATATATATTCTACAATATGCCCTTGCAATCAATTCTAACTGATTTTTCACACAAGACTTATGCAATTCGAAAAAGAAATACACACCTTTTTATTTATTTTGAGGAGCTTGATATTGACACTGAATAATATTTGTGATTTCAGATCTTCAATATCTAAGTTTTGACCTTGTAGTAGCCCTCTGAATCTTATTTCGAATGCCACAGGTCTGACCTAATTTGGATTCTTCAAGGAAAATTTCTCAATCTCCCACAATGACCTAATTATGTATTAGTTCAGTAGAGAAAACTTGTATGGTGTACCACATGTCCTTGTTTCCTCCATCAGCTCTAAAATTGATACACATGAAAGTAAAGTTCATGTAATTATGGCCACCTTTTACAGAATTCCAATCTGCAGAGAGAGAGTTATGATGATTTTCCCATGATCACCTCTTTTAGATGAAATTTGAGAGCATGAAAAAACCCTAATTTTTGTAGATCACATCTCTGAAAATATTGTGAACGAAGATATGAAATTTTTACAGGAAGCTCGTCAAGATTTAGGCTTTGCGTGAAAAATATTCACTTTAGAGCCTTCGTAGAAACAAATTTATAGCACAAATGCCAATATGACCGATTTGGAGAAGTGAGACCCTAGAATCCAAAGCTCTGATGTCAAATGTTATGAAACAAACTCCAAAAATAGAAGAAAAGAGAGATCAACGCCTTATAAATAAGACACTTTGAGGGGGAAACCTCCCTCACATTACATAAATGAACAATTATTGGATGATACAAAATGAAAAAACCTCCTTCTATATATAAGAGTCCATGGGGTCATAATATAATCCTAGCTGACCTAAGAATAATAGTGTAAGGGCACAATAATAACAATATTGGGGTTACAAGGGTAGAACAATAACAATAAGGGGTTACACTAACAACAATAAGGGACTATACTAGTAATATAGGGACCTAACACACCAATATTTGTATCAATAGTTGTTGATTCCTTTCAAAATATCTCTCTATGAATTTGATTACATGCATGGATATATATATCATCTACAATATCTAAGTTATAAGATTTAGTTACTCTTTTTATTTTCAGATATATCTAGTACAACATGCTTATACCGGTATAAATATAAGTTCTAAATACACATTGATATTGATATATATATATATATATATATATATATATATATATATATAGATATATTGAATATCTAGAATTTAATCTTTCATAAATGTAACAACAACAAATAGTTCTTCTAAGAGGGTACAACTACACACCAAATTCCATTCCAATTCCGCGATAAGATAAAACCAAGTATCTAATTGTAATTATCTACGTGAAAAATACATAGTAACTAAGAACATTCCTCTTGACCATGAACTTCTTTTCCCAGTGCTCCCTGAGTTAAGATATATTTTCCACTAGAATCAACAACCTTCTTGATTCCTGGTGGTTTATTTTATAATTTTCTTCAGATTATGTTTTAGCAGCATCCCACTTTTGGGCCTACCAACCTATTTCCCTAGTCCTTTTTTGTTTTATTTTATCGAACAAGCTTCTTTCATTTTTATTGAAAGCCTTCCCTTTTCTCCCACAATGCTTTATTTCATCGAAACTTAGTATATTTATCCAACTAATTAATTTATTATGATCTTCCTCTCCCAACATATTAAATCCATTTTTTCTAATGATTTTATACTAGGGATTTTTAGGATATTTTTTGGGAAGGTCCATCTTGGAAGTAACCACCAAAAAATAACTCCAAATTGTAAAAAAATATTTTAACTCTAGTGTTATTTTCTTGAGTATTTCTAATAATTTTATTTATTATTAATATTTAATTGATTCCATTTCAATAATTAAATTAATTACATTATCACAAAATTTTGAACATGGCTTCCATAGCAATCGAGTCCAATAATATGTCTATGTCTAAAATAGTCAACATTAAAATAGAAAATAGAGGTGTATTACATTTGTTTTGAAAATCCTTAATTAAATACTTTCCTTCACTTAGTTGTTTGGAGTTCTTGGGCTATATTTGTGAAAGTAGTACAAGGTTTGATTTCCTCAAACTTCCTGTAACCTCCTTTGATCTCCACACCAATATATTTACTCCCAATTATATGACTATCAGTACATTTCTTATACATATATATAGACGTATTTTTTTATTTATGAGATGAATTTTGTAAGTGTTTATCCTCTTCTTTCTCCATATCATAAATTTATTCCTATATATATATATATATATATATATATATATATATACATATATATATATATATATATATATATATATATATATATATATATATATAATCATTGTCCACATTTCATTTCTATTGAGCCTTTTCTTCTGGTTTTTGTTAGGCCCTATAATTTCTCTAACTTTTACCCAAATACCCCCACCTTAACTTATATTTTACAAGATAATTAAACTTCCATGCACACTTTTCTAAACTTTCTTTATGTTTCTTTTGGTATAATGGATAAGGGTTTCCTATATTTATTAAAAGGTAAAATAAATTAATATTTTTAACTAGAAGCTTACCATCATGTTACCTAAAATTTCTCTTGTAATAATTTTCACTAACTCCAAAATTGAAGTGTTATGGGACATGAATATCATGGTCTAGACATTCCTACACTAATCTTAGTTCCTCCATCAAACTAGGAACGTTTTTAGATTTGACAGTTTAACTAAGAGTTTGGTGTAAGTTCTCAAGGAAAAAACCATGCGATTCCACTACCAATCTTCAAAATAGATTTGTGCATTGGCTTCCTTCTAATGGTTGGAATGAAACAGAGTGTGAAAGTGTTTCTAAATTTAGGAATCAGTTTATAACAAATTGTATTTTTATTTCTAGATTGATACCGTAGAACATTGATTATTTTTGTATTTCAAAGGATTGTATCACCATAAACCCCTCTGGAGGTGGATTTATTATTTCATCGAATGTATTTGGAATATATTATTTGATTAATAAAAAGGAGATTATGTCAGTTTCATCAAATTTTATTGTTTTCCTGTTGATAGTTAATCAGTTTTGTATAAGGTAATTTTTTCCTCAAAGGGAAACGAGTTGTTTGGATAGGGTTTGTTATGCGGAATTGTGAGCTATGGATAAACCAAATTCCATGAGTGTGGTGATAGTCACTTAGAACAACAGAGGAAATAATTGACTATCACTTTCTCTAAAATGAGCAGATACACCAAATGGTGAAAGAACCTACTTGTGATCTAAGCACTTCTCCTTCTCCTTACATCGTTGTTGTCATCTCTCTCAATCCAACTCAAATCACCAAGATGGATTCCTCCAAATACAAACAGAGAATAGAAAACAACATGAAATATACATATATCTACTTATGTTACTCAATCAAATAGATTAGATATGAAATATATATAACATTGAAGAATCCATTACGTAAGAAATAGAGAAATATAAAGACATATATATGGGAAAATGAACAACAATATTTATTGAAGAGTAGAAGGGGGAGGTCAGAACCAATGATCGATTTGTTACCACTGGCTCTAGCTTCATCCCAGCCTCATCACATCCAACATCATACCAGCAGCATATCACAACTTTCACTCTCTCAAATGAGGGTCCAACAACATTTATTTACCATATTTTTCCTTCCCTAGCATTAGAATGAGTGCACAATGTATAGGGAAACTGATGGTACTTTCTCAATGAATAAATTTGTATGAATAGGAAAGATATGTTCCCAAGTTTAGAGGTGTTATATGGACACTTGGATTCAAATTTTGACACATATCAACTCTTCTAGAAGGCACTGGCCATGTGGATATTCCCGGAACAATGAGAATTCCCTTCCCAGGAGTCTAACACACTCTTGAATGTTAGCAACTGCATTTCAGTTCACACTTAAATGGAAAATCTTGCATTGTAATGCATTTAGTCCCTATAGAGGCTACGTTGGTGAGTCAATAAGTGATATAACATATACTTCAAACCTTTTAAATATCACAATAGAAGCCATGAATGGTGTTTTTTTCTCTTACGACATATAGAAACTGAAATGTAAGGGGATGATAGATCCTATTTCATTGGTCGCGGGGATAATGTCCAGTTTGACTAGGTCATGGGTGATTATGCCCAAATTGACCTATAATAGTTGCCTCCTAAAGCATGAAGTCAAGATAATAATAGTATATTTGGATGAGATGAACTATGATGTGATAAGCTGGAATAAAGTGGAGTGGTGACCTCCATCAATATTACAATACATTACATCATGATATTTTCATCTTGATCACAAATTTCTAAGGGAGTAATTCCCATGCTCAGTACATAAACTATCTAATAACATGCACATAGTTCAAAAAGTCATCTATATTGGAATGTTTCCCAATACAAAAATGCCTATAGATATAGGCCCATGTTTAGATGACGATTTTTATATAAGGTCATTGTATGAATGATGTGTACAACAATCCTGAAATTGTAGCTTTGATGGATGAAACTACATCCAGGGTCTTCTTATCCCGTTCACTCGATCGTTTGAGTACAACTCTAGCCATGAAAATATATGATTTGTAGTTGAACATGGTAGGACATCGTTTGATTACCATCCAGTGATGTGAGATGTTAAAAAACGCAAGAGAATCACCACTGATGTTAATGGCTCTCAAGCTACTGCAGTATAGTTTGTAAGGCATGAATAGATGATTTGATGTGGAATGCCAAACCAAATATTTCGGTCAAAGGTTTGGAAGCGGGGATATTTTCGATGCTATAACAAGCCTCATGGTACTGGAAGATGAGGTTTATAAATAAACTTCCTGAATGATGATTAGATATCAACAGAAAGCCACTTTATCATGAAACAAGAGTTACTGATTTTAGAGACAAAATGTGACTTGATATATCAATGTTCAGGGATGAAATTCATGAAAATAAAGGTTTATGAGCATTGTAGAAGGATGAGTATTCATTGGATGACTTCTCTTGAACATATCGGCGAATATTACCCAACCCAAAAGTCACGATGATGGAGTGAAAGTGTCATGTTCAAGAGCGACCTGCTACCATAAAACTATTCTATTCACTTTCCGAACTTTTTCCCCGGTCATTTGTCAACCATTACCTCTTTATTTGTTAACAATTTTAAGGAGGATAACATATTCTTGATCTATAAATAAAACCTTCAGGTGAAAGCATCACTATTTAATAACTTAATGAGTCTAGCGATAAATGAAACTCGATTCTTGCCATGATCGATTAGCCCGTCAATATTTTATGTTTTAACGAGCCTAACGACGGTGACGAGCTGATCATTTTTCATATTTAGAGAGTTTGAAAAAGAGGAAAAAATAAAACTCCATGAGTCATTTTTCATAAATTTGTCACTCAGATCAGAAAAAGTGTAAAATGATACCTGAGAGAATCTTCTAGATATATATAAGGATCCGAAAATATGCTATAAGATAAGGTTTTATACTTTTTGGTATAAAAATAAAAGAAGAAAGAATGTGTGTATTTAGCTTCTATTTTGATACATGGAGTGGGCATCTTAGGTTTATGTGTTTATATTTAAAGGTAAGTCAACCTGTTTTAAAGTCACGATTATGCAAAGAAACATTTGGATATGCAATTGCGGGGGCTCAATATTCGTCTCGTTATCAAAACTCACCCCTTATACTTGAAATTTGGTCGTATCTTGAAATTGATACGACGGTTTCCGATTAATCAAGTGGGGTATGGGTTGGAGTTCTCCGCCGTACTCATAGACCCCCCGCATTACGTCATCCGCCGAGGTGGCAAACAACTGTCATTCACTATTTGTTGTCTTTCCACGTCACCCTTGCATTTATTATGGTTCTCGTTGTCTATAAGTGGGGTTTTCCGTCCTATTGTGGTTCAATTGTGACTGTTTGCCCTGTTTCAAACTCCGTCCTGCCACCTTTGCGCTAAATTGTTTTCGAAATTCCTGTCAGTCATGGCCAAGCGAGCATCATTGTCTGGTTTGTCAAATCTGAGCCCTCTCCTAGATAGTGAGAAAGATGTCCATGATACTGCGTCATCCGTAAACCATCCTCTCTTGCATTATCAAGTAACCTTGAACACCGACAAGTCACCTGTGTTTTCCGCTATGCAAAGTTCGGGAGTGTTGTCCGCCTGTATTCTTAAAACTCATGTCTTTCCCGAATTTATTTCTTGGTTAGTTTCGTCCATGTATCCCGGCAAGTTTTTTGTCATGAATTCCCAAGGGGAAAATATTTTGTAGGTTTCAACTCAATTAATGTGTCAGGCATTATGTTTTCTAGAGAATGATTCTCCTTTGCAGTTCTCCGAAGATTCGTTGATTCAATATTTCGAGGAGCTCTCAAATGAGGAGTTTAACCGCTGCATGTCGTTTTTGGTATCAAGTCCGGAGAAGACCCAATTTGAATCGGGAAAGTTTAGTTTGGATACATTTAATGTTCAATACAGGTCAGTTCTTAGCTGTATTGTGGAGATTCTGGGGAGAGATGATGATCGCGAAATTGACAAGGCAGCCCTGGGGATGTTCACTCTCATGATGAAACCAGGAGCGGTGTTGGATATCCCATCCTTTTGGCAAGAAGTGGTGAATTCTCAATTGATTGCCTTCCCATTAACAGGTTATTTCAGATTTCCCTCATTGGTAGTCTACTTGTTTTTATATCATAATGTTGAAGAATTCATGAGTGTTGGCTTGAATATAATGGATAGTAATAAAAATAAACAGTCAGTTTTGCTTTGGACTGATATGGTCAGAAGAGAAGAGAACGAAGCCGGTTTATTTGAATTTGTGGACCATTTCATGACCACTGCTTATAAAATTCTCAATGGAACTCTGCCTCCATGCTTCCTGCCAAAGGCCCAGGAGTTCTTGCAATTAGGACCTAATTGTAAATATGGAGACTGGTTTGTTTTTTAAGATTATTCTGAAATAAGGCTATATGGAGTCAGTATTGAGCCTTATAGGCTTCCAACGTTCGTTCCCATGAGACTGTTTGCCTTGGAATTTATAAGGCAAAGTCTTAATGTGGATCAAGTTCATTTTCTCCCTATGAAGAAGGGATTAATGTACAAGTTGCCCATGAGTGTAGGCCCTTTTGTTGTTAACACAAGGCAAGCTTATGAGGAGGTATCAAGGATATTGGAAGGAACACAGTTACTATTGGGAGAAAAATGGGCCTATGATCCACATGGGATTATTTCACAAAGAAGGGTCGAGAATGGGTATGCTGCTTTTACTCATGTGAGTAAACCAGATTTAGAGAAGTTGGCTAATCCAGGAGGGCCAAGTTCATCACGGATCAGTATTCAAACACCTGTAATATTGGAAAAGATGGGCAAGAGAGGGAGAGATGATGTTATTGATATCGATGAGGAGGAACCCCGAGAGGAGAAAAGGACTAAATTAGCAGAAGATCACTCCTCCAATTCACCTGGTTTTACTCTCCAGATCAGTGAAGAACAGGGTGTTTCATGTCCTAGCAGACCAGAATTTCATTTGGAAAAGGCTCCTTCCATGAAGCAAGCTTTCTCACAGATTGAAGAAAGGAATCAAAGAATAAAGGCCAATATAGAAACACAAGTAGAACACCAGATACCTGCTGGTCAAACAAGATTATTGACTGTAGTGGATCTAGAGAAAGATCAGTTCAAAATGGCGTTGTCGCATCCGACAGGAATGTCCCTTGGACCCTCCGGCAGTTTTAAGGAGTTGAATATAGTCATGGATGTGAAAAAGATCCCCTTGTGGGACAAAATGAATCTCCACATGCAGACAGGTCAGTTGATTGTTAATGATTTGGGCAAAACTCATGCTACATCAGTTAAGACAGAAAATATGCTTGCTAAGGTGGTCAAACAATGCAAGATGGAAAAAGCCAACGCGAGAGCATTAACTACTCAGAATGAAGAACTGAAGAAAATTATAATGAAAATTGGGGTTGATCCAAATGATAAAAGCGCAATTCAAAAACTGATGAAGAGTGCAGAATCAGAAATATCTTCATTAAGGAAAAAGCTGAAATTGCCAGCTGTAGAGCATTCGTTGGCAGCCGAAGTAGCAGAGGTAGAAAAGGAAAAAGAGGAACTACGACAACAGTTGATAAAGAAGGACGAGGAACTTGATAAGGTAAAGCAGACTGCTATAACCTTACAAAATCAAATCCAAAACCATACTTGTACTTTTGATTTTTCTGCAGGTGGAGCCGACCCACAAGCCCAGGTTGTTCAGCTGAACACAGAATTAAAAATGGCAGAGAGAGATTGCAAACAGGCCCAGTCTGAATTGGCCACAGCTCTTAGATTGATGCAGGGATGGGAAGGAAAGGCAAATGAAAACAAGCAGAAGCTACAGAAAGCTGAGGAAGAAATCAAAGAACTCAAGGAGAAATTGAAGGGAAATATTTCCCTTATTAAAGCTAAGGATCTCATCTGGAATGAGATCATTTCTGAAATGCAGGCAAAATGGGACTCCATAAAAGTAATTGCCAGAGAGAAGAACATTGTTGCAGATCATGAAAAAGAGTTGTTATCGGATAAGCAAGCCGCTATCAAAAGATCAAATTGGGCCAAGAAATTCATGAATTTTATTAATGCCAAGACAGATGAAGAGTTGAAAGATATGGGGATACTGGATAGGTATTTATATGTTGAAGAGGTAAACAAAATGATCATTAAAAATGACCTTCTGAAGGCATCAGAGAAGCGGCTATAGGTAATTAAAGAGATGGTTAAGAAATTTGATATTTCGTTTGATAAGTTGATAGGAACAGGTCTGCCCTCATGCTGGAGGGAGGGAGGTGAGTTTATGACTTGGAAATTTTATGAAGATCAATTGGTATTTGCAAAAAGCAGAGCAGATGGCCGACATGAGAAGACACAGATACTGAAGGGAGAAACAGTATTCAATTTCTTACAAAGACATTTCCTTCTGTTGTGGATGGTGAAAATATTGTTCACAAGTAACCTCACTCACAGTCATGTTGTTGCCTTCACACTAGAATATCATCATTATAAGAATGCTCCAATAACTCAAGATAAGCTCTGGAAGGAATGCAAGAAATTTTCTATTGACACAGAAAAAGAATTTCCAACCAAGCAGCCACAAGTAGCCGTTCAGCCGCAAGTAGTCATTGAGTCAGCCGCTATTCCAGGAACATCAGTTCCTTTAGATTAGGAGTTAAAATCTTTTATTTTGTTTTAAGTGAAGTTATGCAAATGTAATGAAATGTTTCCGAGGCATGTACCTCCGCTACAGAGAGTAGTTAAGCAGTTACAGTTAGTTAGAATCAGTTTTATAACTGAAACCATTTTGCTTCAGATTGTATTTAAAGACATCTTAAGGAAGAAAGAAGGTTTCGAGTTTTGAACCTTTGAAGGCTAATTTTGTACTGAGCAATATTGAATGAATGAAAAAGTTTTGCAAGTTTCCAATATTCCATCTGTGTTGAAGAGTTTTCTTGGTTTTCATTTCATTTCCATATCTGTGAATAAAGTAGAGTGATTAGAGCTGCAGGTCTCTTGATATTTATGTATCTAAGAGTTAAACATCCTTAATGGGCGCTCCTCTCCTTTAGCTTATTTGTTTTTCACTTCTTCAGGATTTTATGATGGCAGTTTCTGTTTTAAGCAGCATGACAAATTAAAATCCTTTTCTTTCTTCGTCTTCCATTCGCTCACTTCAATATAAAATGAATATGGCATTGCAGAGCTAATAAAGATTTGATATTTGGGAAATATATTACTAATATTTGAAGGGTTAAGAAACAGAGACACATATATACATTTTGTGACATAATCTTTAATGGCTCTGAAAGTACTTTATCTGTGACACACCAAGACTTGTTTTCAAGGGACAACATCACATGTTCGACTACGGTTTTCCTTTTTCGTAAATAATCTATCTGATTCTGGAAAAGGGTTAAACTTATACTGAGTATATTTCATTTCATTTACTTTTACGATATTGAAAATACAATTCCTTGGAAATCTTTTCACATTATCAAAGTCTCAAAAGATCTAAAAGAAGACTCCAAGGGTTCCTTTTTCTCCATTATCGAAGCTCTAAAAAGAGATCAAAGCGTGCTTCAAGTCCTTTTTCATTTTTATCAAAGCTCGAAAAATAAGGATAAATGTATGATTTTTGGTCAAATAATTCTTGAATAAGTGTGCATGACTAATCTGCTATATCAAATGTAAAACCTGTGAAGAGCAACATCAAATGGATTAAAAATATATTTTTCGTAAAAAAAATGAATAAAAACCATATTCACAACATTAAATATAATTTTAAATAATCAAAAGACTAATTAAAATTATTTTTACCATTTGAAAGTTACGATTTCAGAATAGGAGCTTTCAACCTATTTTTACCTTGAACTTCAGCGGTCGATTGAATGCAACAGGTAATAATGTTTTGCCATGTTTTTTTATTTTTATAATTTTTATCCCTGTTTTTGTATTTTGATGTTTCCCATGAATAAAATAAAGTTTTGATGTATTCATATGTAGGTTGAGTTCGACCAGTAGGACAACTAGAGCAAGGAGCAGATGAGCCAATAGAAAGGATTGTCCAGAGAGTAGTCCTTTAGGATTTGGATATGGCTGAGACTCTTGCTGAGCTACAACAGCACTTACAGGGGTTGACTCTCGTGATTTCGGATTACCAGATCGAAGAGTTACAGATGAGACTGCAACACCATACTATTGATGTTCCTAACCGTTGGATGCGGTTATTGAGTAGAATGGCTAGATTAGTAGCATGTTATCATGAGCATTACTAGTTTACTTTTGACATTTTTCTTACATTTTGAGGTCAAATGACCAATGTGTCTTGGGCACAAATTTTGTAAAAACCTATAACTATCTATCTATTTGTTTTCAATTTTTTCTTATGTTTATTGTGCAATCTTATTCAATTTTGTGATGTGAATTGAAAATATGTCTTTACATGTGTTCCAAATCTCTGTCTATAACATAATTAGCTAAGGAATCAGTTAATGTGTTCAAGTTTCTGGAAATGTTTTGATATTGAATGAAATCAAAATGTCTTTCCAAAATTCGAAATATTAGTAACATACGATGCTGTGTTGGATTTCTGACAGTATAAACACTAGTAAGTTGCAGTACCACAAGTTGTGACTATAACCTAATCATGTTGTGGTTAATACCAAATTAAATGGCATCAGAGAGAAGTTTTATCAACGCGCTATACTCAGCGATATTTTTTCTAGATCGTGCTCGTCATGAGTAATTTTTTTCTATTTTGTAGATGAATAAATGCTTGCCCTATATTTTTAAAAACAAGATTCATGAATATTGTGATTTTTAGAAATATCACCACCTTCATTATGCTTAAGATAAATTTTTCACTATTTCACTACTCTGTCATTCCCTGGTTAGCATAACACTCCTAAAAAACCCCTCATGGGCTCATGTCACTCATCTTCATCCCTTTTTTCCACACATGACCACTGTTAGTCATCAGTATTTTTCACTTGTTGGTGATGACTAGTTGTTACAGCCTAGTTTTCTAGCAGCTAATTTAAAAAATTGTCAAATTTCCTAGTTAGAAAATGCCCATAAAAAATTCCCCCCCCCCCCCCCCCGACCTTTTCAACCATCCCATGACGAGATAAAACCTCATTGTCAAGCCCTATCTAGCCTTAGCCATACTAGCTTGTCCATCAGCTCCAAAGAAAACAATCAAAATTTGTCCAAGAAGTCCCCCCCTAAGTTAGGTAGTGGCGCTTCAGGCATTCCTCCCTTGGAAAATTATCCTAAAGCCAAAGAACCTCTACCTATTATCAACCAGTCCTAACAGACCTTCCTATTCTGCAAATAAATTTGGTTACACCCTTAAGTCGCGCCACTAAAAAGTCCTTAAGTCTCAACAATGCATATGCCATAGGTAAAACTGATATTAGGTGGTTTTATAGTATTTCAATGGATCTTTCAAGAGAAGAAGTGTATACAGTATTCTAGAAGACAGTATTAAACTCAACATGAGAAGACAGGTGCTTCTCATGTGGTTTTGAGCTTGGATGCAGCTACAGGACAGAGAGTTGTTTCATTAAACTCTTGCAATCATAGTCAAAGGTTAGTGAATTATAAATGACAAGAAATTATTTTCAGATCGTAGCCAAATGGCTTGTGATGTCTAAAGAGGCGCAAAGGTATTTGGAAAGCAGAATTACATGTCTCAGAGAGATTTCCATCATGACTTATTGTTACTTTGTCATCTTCATTTGCTCAAACATGAATAGGCAGTAAAGGAAAGATAGCACTATTTAAAAGCTGATGAAATGGCATCACTGAGAAAACCTCCTCCATACATGAGCAGAGGGTTGAAGACTGAAAAAGGCATCCTTCATCTATAAGTAGAGGGCTAGGGATAGAATTTTATTTTAAAGTTTTCACTTACTGAAAGGCAAATTTTAGGTGTAGTGGGAAAGCAACTGAAGGTTTCTGAATAGAAAATTGTGTTAAAAGCAGAGGCAAAGTAGGGTTACTATAATGATCAGAGAGGTTGACTTATCCCCTATCAGGGTTTTCTTTCAAAAGCAGTCTGGAGCCAAAATGAACAAACCTTGCTGAGGAGGCTTTGCAAATAGACACATAGGCTCATCAATGTCTAAGAAGGGATATGGCATGTGTTTCGAGTTCAGGAACAACACTCAAAGAAAATGAAGCAGGCCACTGTTACAAATAAAGGCCTATTCCTTATGAAAATATGTCAAAAGTACCTTGCTGTTGCATTTTGAGTAAACGAGAGTTTTTCAAAGGAAGTTCATTTTGATAAACAGATGATGGTAGAGCCTAGGTGAATACAACTAAGCTTCACCCACTGTCAAAGAGAAATTCCATTTGAAGAATGCTTCTACAGTCAGTTTATGGTTTTGAGAAAAGTTTCCTCTTAAAAACAGATATGGACACAGGAAACAACTTCCCTCCCTTGATGAGAAAACACTAAAGGGAATTGTGGCTTTGAGGATGATTTCTTCACTTTGAAAAGTGTCATCCACAACAATTTTAATGGTCTTGGTCAAATATTTACTTTATGATGGTTTAAAGATTATAATTGAGAAACAATAGTACTTCATGTTTTGTTCTAACGAAGGCCTTTTCAATCGTTTTCAAAACCTTCATAAAGCACTTCAAAGGGTCATTGGATTTTTCAAATATAAGGGGTGGATTGACCGTTGCCAAATCTATTTGCATTTCAAAACATGAGAAACACTCCCCTAGGCTACTCTCTGACCAAAACAAGGAGATTTCAAGCGAAAATGGTAGAGTTTGAAGCTTTTAAGCCCGCGCAGCGCTCCTGGAAAAGTGTGTGGCGTGTTCAGGATAAAAGATACACAGAGGTTGCACTACTGCGTGGCGCACCTGTAGGCGCCGGTCACGACTGCCCGAAGGCCGACCTGACACCCCTGTTGCTGCACAGAGCTTACCCTTTTGAATGTGCCATGCCTATTGAGCAATCAAAACACTTGCAAAAGCATCTCTAAAGCTACCAAATCATCAACGAAAGCCCGTGAAAGTTTGCAAGGTATTATTCATTTTCTCCTTGCTAGTTGTTTGAGAATCTGAAGGGGGTGACAGAGCGTTTTTATCCAAAAGGGAAACAACGATAAGGACGGTTGGATGTTCTGATTAAAATCCGAGATTGTTGTGGCTATGATTGCCCAAGATTAACATAGTGAAAGTGGTGTGTTTATATTGGTGTCAAAAGGCCTAAAACTGCCCTCAAAATAGTGCTAAACCATAACACTACCTGCAAGTCAAAATAAAAACAGTATTAGAGGTTTTTAAAATATTTAAAGGTGTCCTAACTGTGATAGGATAAATCTAAACTCTGTAAGTAAAGTGTAATGGTGAAAACAATGTTAGAAGGTGAAGCAGTGTTTGTAAGGAAAGCACAGTGATTGTAGGGTGACAAACAATAAGCTTATTTCAAAAACAGTGGTCTTAATCTGAATGCCCTGTCACCTTCAAAAAAATGTCTCCTTTTGAATAAGTGAAATAGTGAAGCTAGTGATGCCTCCTTTGTCCCATAAAACAAAGTATAGTGAGAGATTCTGCAAAGTCATTTGAGGGTGTTTTTTTTACCTGGGTATAAGAGAGAAGTGATCCTAAGGTGAAACAATTTTGTAAAATGACAACAGTGATCAAGTCTGAAATAATTTATCACTTCAAAAGTCCTTTCTGTGTGGAAAAATAGTGAACCTAGGGCTGCCTCCTTTGTTCCATAAATTAGATTGTGGTGAAATATCTTTTAACTCAATTTGAAGGTGTTTTGTCTACCTGTGTATGAGAAACAGTGAATAAAAGAAGGGTGTTTTTGATTGGGAGGGGTGTTTTGTCTTTATCTAAATACAACGTTGTCTTGTTTATACCAAAACACAAATGATCCTTGTAACATTACCCAAACACAGTAACAATTTGACTGTGTGCTTGTTATTTTGATAACTATTTTTTGATTATCATACAAAGGAAGAAAAACAGTGATTTGTAAGGAGCAGAAGGTTGGTGTTAAAGAACCATTTCACACAGCATTTGAAGCAATTTTCCTTGGTCAAACAGTGACTAACAAAGAGGACAGAGTTGTATTCTTTAGAAAAAATTCCAAACGCCATTTGAGGTAGCTTGGTGTTGCAGAGAGCATTCAAAACAAGATGCCTCCCAGAAAAGATAGTAGGAGTGGCTTGCATAAGAGATTTGAGCCTGTTTCCACTGAAGAAGTGAATGCCCACCCATCAGTCTGGTTAAATTTCCATGAGGTTGGGTGTCTATATTTTTTCTAAAGAGTGCAAGAGGTGAAGAGCTTTTCCCCTTTAACTCACCTTCGTGCTTTGATGTTTCGAGAGAAGCATTTTCAGCTGGCAGGCCTAGATTTCAAATTCTCTCCAAGGTCCATCTCCAAGGCCTCTAAAATCCATTATGTCAGGGAGAAGTGGTTTAAACAAAGTCACCTGGACTCAAAAGAATACAAGCCCTTTCTAAAGCCTAAGCACAGAGATTCATGTCCTTGCATTTTTCCCTTCTCATATCTTTTGACTAGCTACGCCCCCCTCATGGAGATCATCATGAAATACTTCACTTGTGAGCGATCATTCTCCCAAGTCTATGCCTATCACATTAAATTGCTCATGCATTTCACGAGGACCAAATTGCTAAATATTCCTTTATTCTTACATAGAAGCATAGGGAAAATGGCCTCCACTATACAGAAAAAGCCTCCCTCACAGTAAACAGCCTGCCTCTTCCATCACTCCCTCATCAAAGTCATCATTCTTCATCAGCTTGAGAAGAGGGAGGTCTCTTGGGATACTTTCATCACCCATCCAGATTTCTCCACTATCCCTCCAGTTCATATATCTCCTACATGTCCTACTCACCATCCTTTGCCTTCTTCTAGCAGACCTATCCCCAAGAGGCTCAAGTTTACCATAGAAAAAACAAAAGAGCAGGAAGAGGGAGAAGAGCATGAGCAGTATGAGGAAGAAGAGCATGAGAAAGAAGAGGAAAGTGATGATCAACATCATCACAGTGAGGCAGAATAGCAAGGGGAAGAAGGGCATGATGATGAGCAGCATCTTAGTGAGGCAGAACAGCAGACTCCTGAAGATGCTGAACAGGGGCAACAACAACATCATACACAGTAGCCACAACATGATACACAACAACCTCCTAAAAAGGAACAGTAGTCTCATGAATAATAGGGGCAGCAAGATGAACAGGTGCAACACAGTGAGGAGGACAACCCTCAAAAGAAAATGCAAAAGGATAGCCAAGGCATCCATGAAGAAATCCAAGACAGTGGAAAAAATGAGGAGCAAAGTGACAAGGGTAAAGAGCCCATGGAGTAGGTGCTAGCTGCCTCTCTTAGGCAAGGGGCCATGCTCTCTTCTCCGAATGTGGCCAAGCCCTGGACATCAAAGAAAAGGGTGCCTAGATTTATAACTCCAAATGTCTCTAGCGCCCTCCGAAGCAAGGGAAAATATCCCTAGAAGCCCATGGTCAAATTTCCCAAGAGGAAGAAGACTAAAAGAGCCACCCAAAGCAAAGGGAAGGACAAGGAAGAAATCAGTCATGAATAGGAAAGGGAATTCAAAATCATCCAAATCCAAAGTGATGATAGTGATAATGAAGCCCGGATCCTAGAAAATCTCTTGATCCATAGAGAAAGCCAAATTGATGCCTTGAGGACTGATTTTGATAGGGCTAGGAACTTCAATCACTTTTTGCAAGTTCAAAACAAGAAAATGAGTGTCCATATGGCTGTATATGAGACATGGGCCATAAAATACAAAACGGAGGCCTCCAAAGCACAAGTGAGATTGGAAGAACTCATGGGTGAGTTCGATGAAACAGAAGGCGAAGATCAGCCTAGGAAAAAGAGGCCAAGAACCAATGGGCTCAAAAAGGCCCTTGAGAAACAAAAGGAAGAAGAAGATGCCCTTCTCCAATCTACCCTCTCAATGCATTGTTTGAACAAGAGATAGAGAAAAATTGGGAAGCATGGCATGAGAGAGTTAATGATCACTTGGAGAAGAAATTGGAGAAGGAAAATAGACACTTGGACCTTCAACAGAAGATGACCGGGCATTATAAAAAGCTCAAACAATTTTCCCGGTGGAAATTGAAGGCTGCTCAGGAAAAACTCAAGGAGGCTAAAGGGAAGCGCCTGACACAAATATTAAGGAAAGAAACCTCAAGGCTCCAAATTTTTTCCATTTCTTCACAACATGTTTCTGAAAAACCTTGAGGGTCATGCTTGCCAAGTTTGGGCGAAATTCGACATGTTTTGGTTTTTGTCATTTTTGTGTTTTTGGCCAAAACTCATGGGAATTTCCATTAGAGTTTGGGGCATCATCAAAGGATTAAAATGGTATCATTGGATGCCATAATTTCAGGGGCACATACTCAGCGATTTTTAGAACAATTGAAGATCTTTTTCTCCCTCAAAGTGGCGAAAAACACTCGCTTTTTCTACACTCTGCCCCGTTTATTAGCAAGGCCTATTTTCTGGTTTTTTACACACAGGTATGTTTTTGGAGGACTTCCAGTGGTCATTTGGGAGCAAGCTAAAATTTTTCAGAAATAATACACTCAGAGCTTTCGAACAAGCCATCTTGATCCTCGTTTCGACCTCGCAAAGGCCTCCAAAAGTTGCTAGCAAGTGAGGGGACCTTTTGCTGATGTATTTTTTGAGTATTTTTGTGAAAATTGAACCTTTCAAAAGTGAATTTTCTTCATGTGTGTTTAGCTATTTTTGTACATGATAAGTTATGAAAAGTCAATATATTTCCCTTTTTTAGCAATTTTTGAGATATTTATTAGATATTTTGTGCCTTGGGCTTTGCAAAGCCTCAAGGAAAAGTTCAGATATTTGTGAGGAGCCAATGAGATTGAAAGTTGAACTAAGAGGTTTTCCTTACTTTGGCCTATATATTCCAAAGTCTTTCATTGTAAACAGGGCTGAAATTGATGAATAGAAGTAATATATTGTCATATAATCTTTGGAAAAAATACTTGTCTCATGCTTTTGGATAGTTTCTAGGATGTTCTTGGATGATGAAAGAGGATTGTTGTTGGATTCCATGACTTGGTAGAATGGTATAGTCTCTCTCTCTCTGTTTTGTTTTTTATTTTTCATTCATAAATCCATGTTCTTGCTTGTTGTAAGACAATAGAGAACAAATTTGAGACATGCCCTTGGAGACATCTCAAATTTCTTGTTTCTTTATAGCTTCCATGTTTTCTTCATTCTTAGTCACATTAAAGAATTATTGATTGCTCTTTAATAAGTTAGGAATATTGTTTACTTGTTTCATTCATGGTTTTATGCATGCTAAGTATGATTTACAGTATGCCTTGCATACTCATGGCTAGCCATAGCTCCACCTATGAAACCTCTATTTGACTGATTAGATTTTCATTTGTTAAACCAAGGATGTCTTGTACTGATCTTGCCCTTTGCCTAAAACTATGGAATCTTGTTTTCAAAGTGCCCAATAGCTTGAAGTATTATGTTTAGGTGTCTGAAATAGTGAGTTGAGTTGTTTGTATGTCTTAAATGTATTTTCTCAAATTTTGATAGCCATTTTCTAAAGTTAAAGAGTTATATATCTCTATGCATGGCTTGAGTGTTTATTTCTATGCATTGATCGGCTTATAGTTACATTTCTCATGATTAATGGTTTTCCCTACCATATTTATGCCAGCTATTAAACTATTTATGCTTGAAATCCTTTTTTATTCACAAAATGAATGTCCATCTCACTCCATTTTTCCCAAAGATCCATTTTACCTCGAATCAAATCGACCCTTCAACAACCTTGTATCACCATCTGAAAGCTTTCTTGACCTTTTTGACCCCATAGCCCAGTTATTTTGACATATTTTTACCTATCTTATGTCTTTGATCAGTTCATCCCTCACAACCTAAAAACCAAAACCAAAAGCTTACTTCATAACTAGCCTAAAATCAGAACATAATAAGAAAACACACAGATATCCCTTACACAAATAGAGAGAGCCCTCTCTGAGCCCAGGAAGGCTAGGTCCTTGGGCTCTAAATATTGGTTTGATGTTACACTGTCATTTGGCTTACCAATCAGAAAAATCATGGGACCCTAACATAATAGCGATCATGGTGGGACTTTGAGTCAAAACATCCTAGGTGTCCCTTAGGAACTCTCAAAATCTTAGTTAAACTTAGAAGAGTAGAATCTGGTTGTCTCACCATCCTAACAAAATGATGACTCAGTTGTAGGAAACTCTTACAAACCTTAGGACTACATAAAGAACTCAGAAAAACCCCAAAAAACTTTCTTACATTGGCTTTCGACAATACTGATGGTGGACCATACACATATAACTCAAAAAAATTAAAAATCCACCTAGCGACTCCACTAGCCTCCAGTAGGCCTAAAAACTCTATAAAAAACCAAAAAATTTATAAACCTTACCTTTCTGTTAACTCATCCTTTCCAAAACTTAAAACTTATGGTGCAAACTCTGTAATCAGTGACAAACTAAGTATAACTTAGAGATTCAGAAGACTTCACCTAAACATAGGAGACAAACAAAAGTAATCTTGCCAAAAAGAACCACTAGCTTGTCCATATAGCCTAGAAAATTATTGAAACCAAGTGAATCACTCTTCTCTGCAAGTTTCCATCTCAAAGTTTTCTATAAAACTTTTTCCTGAAAGCATCTTTGATAGTGTTGGTGGTGGACCATAGTTCTCATATAAATCCACCTGGCGACTCCACTAGTCCATCTTTTCGTTTTGACCATCCTTCACATTAGTAAAACCCTAGAGAGGCCATCCATCCGAAATAATTACAAATACCATCCTCTCTAAACTCTAGACTCAAAATCTGGCTTCACGAAGAATCAACACCAGATCTCATCTAGACCCAAATCCCCCTATCATTGTAGATGACCTAGAGAAAATTCTGTGGCAAGCTTATGAAACTGGAAATTTAGCTACCGATAGGTCCATCTGTAAAGCAAGATCAGTACCTAAATATCTCACAGCCTTGCAGGATTTCCCCTTTGACTTAAAATCAACAAAAACCCTTTTTAGAAGCAAGTCACAAAGTAAGATAGACTTTGACAATCTTGAGCTCCTAGATCTACCATAGAGTCCTAGTAGAGAAGCCTCACCTATTACACGTCCCGAATTTCAGCTTCTCCATCACTTTGGCTCCTACCATCCCAGATCGGCTCAAAATCAGATCACTAGTCCAAGTAAATCTGCCACACCCATCCAAACTCTGCTTGGCCTATTTAGTGTGTCCTAAATTGCTACATTAATTTATCAATCCGAGATTCGTAAGCTGATGAAGTGTGGCGCACTATATGTGCAAGATAACCTATCTCTTACTTTTTGGTCATTTTTGGATTTTTTATGAAATTCTGAAAAACAAGTATGGAGACAAATATTCAAGACAACAATGTCTTTCTAATGATTTTCCAAACTTCAAAAGAATTTTAAAAACACACAATGAAAAAATTAATTCTTCAAAGAAAATGAAATTGCATCACTACTCTAGTCAAACAAACAATGAACTACTGATCATGAAACTCATTATTCTTGTTGTTGTTCAAACACAAAAGAAACTATGCTGAAAGAAATCCAAAATTTGCAACAAAGTAAATCTAAATCAAATTACATCAACTTATCTTCTGATCCCTCATCATTAGTCCAGCTATGATTTTCGGAGGTAACCATAAACAACTTGAGTAACCTGATATCTAACTTGCAGAAAGTAAACTAATATAAAACTACACATTCATAATTCAATCCCTCACCATCAGTCCAGCTGTGGCTTTCGGAGGTAACTGAAGATGTCATGAGCAATTTAATATATCTAACTTGCAGAAAGTAAACTAATATCAAACTACACATTCATAATTCAATCCCTCACCATCAGTCCAGCTGTGGCTTTCGGAGGTAACTGAAAATGTCATGAGCAATTTAATATATCTAACTTGCAGAAAGTAAACTAATATCAAACTACACATTCATAATTCAATCCCTCACCATCAGTCCAGCTGTGGCTTTCGGAGGCAACTGAAGATGTTATGAGAAATTTAATATATCTAAATCTAACTACTGAAAAAAATGAGAAAAACTGAAATAAAAAAAGCAGTATTGAAATTAAACAGAAACTAGGAAAAGTAAATTAGCAGCAGAATGATATTAATTCCATGTCATTAGTCAAAAAGTTATGCAAATGCCCGGGTTGCCTATTTATAACCTGAAACAAGAACACTGATCAGTTAACAATAACATAAAACATGAAAGACAAAAGTAAAATGTAAAGCATGAAAGATTATAAACAGAGATGAAACATAAATACCATGAAAGATGCAATGTATAGACACATGAATGACTTATGGCACAATGAGCTTAAAGAAATAAAACAAGAACTATACAATAATGCACAAAACCTCAGCATGTGCAGGGGCCCTCTACACCAGCCTTGGCAACAGACTTCAAGTACGAATTACGCTTGGAAATAGAGTCTTCTTATATATTAAAATGCAGTCATAACAGCAAGGTGATATTACGGCACAGTGGCAGCGTAATTACATTACAGAGCTAATGGAGACCAATAAAAACTAACTCTTATGCGTATGCAAACGCGTTATTTATAACTGAAGGTGATGTAACTAATTTCCTAAATTTTATGCTGATACAAAACACGTAAACCATTACGTCCAGAGATCTAGGATCATGGTCGCGTTGAGGAGTAAATTTATGAAGAGTGGATGTTTGAATTTGGCTTATGGAGCCATGTACAGATGTTGATTTGTCTCCCGCAATTCAGAAACGGCCATAGAAATCTCCACGTGACGAGAAACAGAGTCCTGTCACCGTGGGACTCTACGGTTGACTTCCACTTGGCCACCTTTGACCGTAGCCTCCTTAGGTGAATTTTCTCGAGCCAATAGGACACGATCCATGTCCACATCATTTCTAACTTGCCCATGTGGCTCGTTTTACCTGAAGACACCTGTAACATAGAGTTTCACAAAATGGCTGCGGAAAGTTGCAGCAGCTGCGGAAAGTGGCAAGATTCCGCAGCTAAATGAGAAAAATCTAAATCAAACAGCAGACAAAAAAATATAGTTAAAAACCATTTTAGATGCTCTTTTGCAATTAATATACAATGATATTGACAACTTGGGAGGTTCAGGTGAATGAAAAAGGTCTAGGAAGATGTATAAGAATAATGCAGATTTGAGACTCAACATACCCCCACTGTGAAGGTGTTGCATGTCCTCATGCAACCAAAATTTTGATAATCCTTCTTCAGTTCATATGCCTTGACACTTCCGCCAGTACATCCAATCCTCTCCTCTTCTTCCTTGGTGCTGCTAACATCCTGTGCTTCTTCATTAAGCATCTAAATTTGATATTAACCAGTGCTTTGCTTAACTTCTGGCATTTCTTTTTCAATTTATTGTTCTTCTTCTGCCATATTCCCAGATCTAGCATGGTATTATCATGAATGATTTTGTCCAATTTACTTTGTTCCTTCAATGTCTCATTTTCATTTTTAATTTTTTTATTTAAAAGCTCTAGCTCAAAGACTTCATGTTTCAGTGATTGGACTAAATCATCCTGTACTGTGTGAGGCTGAATGGACGAAGGACTGGGACCTTGTAGTCGTTTTTTTCTATCTTTTGATGTTATTGGCTTTTTACCCTTAGTTTCTTTCTTATTCCTCTTTGACAGTCTCTCTTCCCTATCAGTTCTTTCAATTGTAGTAGTAGGAGTATTTTGAATTTCATCATTTTTTCTCTTTCTCCTACTCCTTCTTGATGTGTTACCTTCAGGAATTTCTTGAGTAGGAGTACTTTGAGTTTCATCATTTATTCTTTTTCTCCTACTCCTTCTTGATGTGCTACCTTCAAGAATTTCCTGAGGTTCCTCAAAGAAATTTCTAATCAAAAATTGTTCCCATGTGTCCTTCTTCTCCTTTAACTCTTTTTCAATCAAAATTTTTACAAGACCATGGTGATATAGATGTGGTTCCACATCCCCTAAATGTTTCTGAACAGTCACAGACATCTTCTTCAAACTATTTAATAGAAAATATGGGAGATTGAGAGTTTGATTATCTAGAAAATTCATCAGCAATCTGGTATGGTACATATACATGGACCCAAAACGGCCTTCACAGGTGATGAATTTTTGAACAACTAGCAGAAAAGTAGCCCATTCCTCTTTCAAAGCATGAACAGGAATTCCTCTTTTAAAAATAGTTATGTCCATACCTGGGTTATGTAGAATTACTCTCCAGGCTTCATCATTAATGCTTTTGTTCTTAAACCATCGTTCACCCTCTTGAAGAAGTTCTGTGGCAGATGCTATAGATGCCTCATTCACCGCAAACTTAAGGTCTCCAATCTCTACTTCCAGGCCATTAAAAGACCTTGCAAATGCTTTTGTCACTTCTTTATGGTAGCCTCTGAACTTTTGGATAAACCGCAGCCACTTTGATTTCTTCAATATATCCCTGACTTGCGGATATCCTTCCATGAATTTAGGTCCTTCTGGTTCTGCTCTTAGCAATTTACCCATCCTTCTTTCTGTTCTTTAAAAACTTGCTTGCGTGAGGAGGGTTCAATGGAAGTAGAACGACTGAATGCACGGAAATAAGCACAATGACTGTAGGTAGATATCAGAGAGTGGGTATACAGACTGTAGCATAACATAGAATGAAATGGAGTGAAGCGGAACAGAGAAGGGTTACATGAGCATGACAGAAATGCGGCTGTGAGATTAGTAGAACAATAGGAAGAGTATAACGCATCCGGCAGTGTTTGAAATTTGGTGGCTACAAAATAAATGTAAGCACGTTTAAACAACGGCTATGGATTTTATGCGGCTGAAAGAAGCCGTAGTCAAATCAACTACGTCTCATTGTCACAGGTGGAGTATCAGAGTTTGAGTGAAGATCGGAGGTTTAATTATGGGACCGTTTGAAAATGAATGTGGGAGGATCATATGGAGATCGTGAAAGGGTTACAGAGTTTGTCAATATAATCATTGCACATAATGGAGCTTATGGTTCATAACTATATAAAAATGTGTTTTCAATGCTATTTGAAATAAATTTTACTCATACCTTGGAATCTTTGCCTTTTTCCTTGGTCTTCAATTAGTTGCTCTTCATTGGTATCTTGAATGCTCCATGTCTTCAAAATTGATCCTCACACCTGCATTTAATTTCATGATTATGGAAATAACATCTGGCTGTACATTCTTTTGAAAACAGAGTGGTAGCTGCGGAATCTGCTTCTGGCTGCGGAAACTGGAGTCAGCTGCGGAAACAGATGTCAGCTGCGGAAACTGACACAGCTATTATTTGGGTGAATGAAAATGAACGGATGACAAATGACTAGATGGAAATGGTCATGAAAAATAATTTTATTGGTGAAATGGAATGAAATAGATAAAATGAAGTGGAATGGAGTGAAATGAAGTGAAATGAAGTGGAATGAAGTGGAATGGGTGGTCACAAAACTTGTGAAATGAAAGAGATATTTTTTTTTTTTTGGAAAATATAGGGTGTCAGGTGTTCCTGATTTTCACCCAATATTTTCTGTATAAGACTGCCAATCAGTGATTGGTTTTCAGGCTTATACATTTTTTTTTTTTTTAATAACTGAAAAGAACAAAAGCTAGGCTGGTGGAGAAGAAGAATTCTTCTGTATGTACCAGCCTGATTGCAGAATTTTCTTGAAACATTTTGACAAAATCCTCTTTTGAGAGTGGCTTATGATAAACTTTCAATCTATGGCCATTCACAATAAGAGGGGTTTGAAACTCATCAATGGTCTTGATTCTTACCGCTCCATTGTTAAAGATCTTGTCAATCTCATATGGCCCAAGCCAATGAGTCTGAAATTTTTCTTGAAAATCTTTAAACTTGGAATCAAATAACAATGCCCAATCTCCTTCTTGAAACTTCTTCTCTTTGATGTACTTGTCATGCCATTTAGCTCTTTGATATTGAACTAGATCAGTTCTTAGAATTACTTCTTGTCTGATCTCATCTAGCTCATTCAATTGCTCCATTCTATGCTTTTGGGCTTCTGATAAGTCCATCCCCAACTGAACTGCTATCTTGAAGGTCTTGACTTGGAACTCAATGGGGAGAAAGACTTCTTTCCCATAAACAAGTTCATAGGGAGAATGTCCTGTTGTATTCCTCCATGTAGTTCTGTAGGCCCACAAGGCTTCTGGAAGCCTTTCTACCCAATCTCTTCTATGTAGATGAACAGTTTTGGTGATGATACTTTCAAGAACTTTGTTTGTGGACTCCACTTGACCATTTGCTTGTGGATGGTAAGGAGTAGATTTTCTGTGCTTGATTTCGTATTCTTCCATCAACTTCTCCACCAAATTTGATGTGAATTGGCTCCCCTGATCTGTTACAATTTCTCTTGGAACACCAAAGCGAGTAAAAATATCCTCATAAAGAAAATGAACAATTGAATTTTCAGTAGCAGATACTAATGCTTTAGCTTCTACCCATTTAGTAACATAATCAGTACAAACCAATATATACTTCTTTTGCTTAGATGGTGGATTAATAGGTCCAATGAAATCTAAAGCCCATTTTTCAAAGGGTTCAATGAGTACCTGTGTTTGCAATGGCATTTCATTTGAAAAGGTAGGTTTCCCTACTCTTTGGCAGCTGTCACACCTTTTGACATATTGTTTTGCATCTTTGAAGAGGGAAGGCCAATAATATCCTAAAGAGAGGATTTTATAGGCCGTCCTTTTGTCTACAAAGTGTCCACCGCATGGTTCATCATGACATGCCTTAAGAATATCAGGCATTTCATCTTCCCTGACACATCTTCTGATCACAAGATCTGGCCTTGTTTTAAACAATTCGTTAGAAATCCATGAATATTTTGAACTCTCTTGAATAATTTTTCGTTTTTCTCTTGGAAATAAATGTGAAGGTAGTTTCCCTGTAACCAAATAGTTAGCAATATCTGCATACCAAGGAGTTTTAATAGTTACTGCAAACAAGTATTCATCAGGAAACTTATCTTCTACAGGAGAATCTTCTTTAGTATTCTGAATTCTAGACAAGAAATCAGCTACTGTATTTTGTTTTCCTGGTCTATCCAACATAGTAATATTGAATTATTGCAAAAGTAAGAGCCATCTTGTCACTCTGCCATTAGTAACAGGTTTGTTCATTAAATATCTAATTGCAGAATGGTCAGTATGAATAAAAGTTTCATAGCCTGTTATGTAATGTCTAAACTTATTAATTTCATGAACAACAGCTAAAAACTCTTTTTCAGTCACAGTATAGTTCAACTCTGTGGGAGTCAAATTTTTACTGTTATAATAAATGGCATAAGGAACTAAATCTTTTTGACCCAACACAGCTCCTAGAGCTGTATCTGAAGCATCCGTAGAAATATGGAAAGGGAGTTTCCAATTTGGTCCTCTCAAGATAGGTGCTTCAGATATTCTTGTTTTCAAAGTTTCAAAGGCTGATTGACAATCAGGATCCCATTTAATTTCACAGTCTTTTGTAAGCAATTTGAAAAGTGGAGATGCTATTTTAGTGAAGTTTTCTATAAATCTTCTATAGTAACTAGTAAATCCTAGAAAACTTCTAACATCTCTTTGACAATTTGGAATAGGTAACTTGGAGATGACTTCAACTTTTGATCTATCAACTTTAATCCCATCTCCTGAAATATGATGTCCTAAAACAATCCCTTTAGTAAACATCATAAAGCATTTTTCATGGCTTAATGAAAGGTTTGTTTCTTTACATCTTATAAGAACTTTTTCCAAATTTTCTAATGCCTCTTCAAATAAATTACCATAAACTGTAAAATCATCCATATAAACCTCTACACAATCATGGATTAGATCAGAAAAAATTCCTAGTACTGCTCTTTGGAATGTTACGGGTGCATTACATAACCCAAAAGGAAGCACTCGATAGGCAAAAGTCCCCCATGGACAGGTAAATGTGGTCTTATCTTGATCTTCAGGTGCTACCTGAATTTGATTATAGCCACTAAAACCATCCAAAAATGAAAAGTAATTTTTGCCTGCTAATGTATCTAATACTTGATCGATAAAGGGAAAAGGAAAGTGATCCTTCAAATTTGCTTTGTTAAATTCCCTGTAATCAATGCATACCCTCCATTTACCATTCTTTTTAGGTACTATAACCAAAGGAGAAACCCATCGGCTATCTGAAATTGGATAAATGAAGTTTACATTGAGTAGTTTTTTGAGCTCTTCTTTCACTATCTCCCTAAGATTTGGATTCATTCTTCTTTGAGGTTCTCTGATTGGTCTAATGTTTTCCTCAATATAGATATGATGGATGCAAGTCTTAGGATCAATACCTTTCATGTCAGTATACTCCCATGCAAATGCAGTAGAATGTTTTTGCAAGATTTTGGTTAGTTCTTCTTGTTGTGACTTTTTCAAATGTTTGTTGATATTCAATGTTTTTCCTGGAAAAATCTCAATAGTAGAACTACCAAACTCTTCCATAGAGTAAAGAGACATTTGTCTTGATGATAAATATTCTATGTCGGATTCCAACTGAAATTGTGTGGGGTCATATTCTGAAGATGTCTCAAAATTTTCTAATGTGTTCAGAATTTGACTATCCTCACTGATTTCAGAAATGGTAAAGACAGGTTGTATAGTGTCCTCATCATTGACCCATTCATTGTCTCCTACTTCTGTGATTTCTTTTGCTGGAGGATACAAATTGAATTTCTTTGTCGAATTACCATTAGAAATGTACATATCCCCAGATCTACAACTAATAAAAGCATCAGCTGTGGCTAGTAGGCAAGGTCTTCCTAAGATAAGTGGGTGTTTCCCAGATTACTGTGATTCAAAATGTTTGTTCAATTTAGTGTGTCCGAAATTGCTACATTAATTTATCAATCCGGGATTCGTAAGCTGATGAAGTGTGGCTCACTATATGTGCAAGATAACCTATCTCTTACTTTTTGGTCGTTTTTGGATTTTTTATGAAATTCTGAAAAACAAGTATGGAGACAAATATTCAAGACAACAATGTCTTTCTAATGATTTTCCAAGCTTCAAAAGAATTTTAAAACACACAATGACAAAATTAATTCTTCAAAGAAAATGAAATTGCATCACTACTCTAGTCAAACAAACAATGAACTACTGATCATGAAACTCATTATCCTTGCTGCTGTCCAAACACAAAAGAAACTATGCTTAAAGAAATCCAAGAGTTGCAAAAAAGTAAATCTAAATCAAATTACATCAACTTATATTCTGATCCCTCACCATTAGTCCAGCTATGGTTTTCGGAGGTAACCATAAACAACTTGAGCAATCTGATATCTAATTTGCAGAAAAAGAAACTAATATCAAACTACACACTCATACTTCAATCCCTCACCATTAGTCCAACTATGGTTTTCGGAGGTAACTGAAAATGACATGAGCAATTTAATATATCTAACTTGCAGAAAGTAAACTAATATCAAACTACACACTCATACTTCAATCCCTCACCATCAGTCCAGCTGTGGCTTTCGGAGGTAACCGAAAATGACATGAGCAATTTAATATATCTAACTTGCAGAAAGTAAACTAATATCAAACTACACACTCATACTTCAATCCCTCACCATCAGTCCAGCTGTGGCTTTCGGAGGTAACTGAAAATGACATGAGCAATTTAATACATCTAAATCTAACTACTGAAACAAATGAGAAAAACTGAATTAAACAAAGCAGTACTGAAATTAAACAGAAACTAAGAAAAACAAATTAGCAGCAGAACAATGTTAATTCCATGTCATTAGTCAAAAATTTATGCAAATGCCCGGGCTGCCTATTTATAACCTGAAACAAGAACACTGATCAGTTAACAATAACATAAAACATGAAAGATAGAAGTAAAATGTAAAGCATGAAAGATTATAAACAGAAATGAAGCATATATATATATATATATATCATGAAAGATGCAATGTATAAACACATGAATGAACTATGGCACAATGAGCTTAAAGAAATAAAACAAGAACTATACAATAATGCACAAAACCTCAGCGTGTGCAGGGGCCCTCTACACCAGCCTTGGCAACAATCTTCAAGTACGAATTACGTTTGGAAACAGAGTCTTCTTATATATTAAAATGCAGTCATAACAAAAAAGTGATTTTACTAAGACAAAGGCTGGCAATGGCTCACATTGGCGTAACCTTATCCGGAGGCTATCTGAAATTGGATAAATGAAGTTTACATTGAGTAGTTTTTGGAGCTCTTCTTTCACTATCTCCTAAGATTTGGATTCATCCTTCTTTGAGGTTGTCTGATTGGTCTACTGTTTTCCTCAATATAGATATGATGGATGCAAGTCTTAGGATCAATACCTTTCATGTCAGTATACTCCCATGCAAATGTAGTAGAATGTTTTTGCAAGATTTTGGTTAGTTCTTCTTGTTGTGACTTTTCCAAATTTTTGTTGATATTCAATGTTTTTTTCGGAAAAATCTCAATGGTAGAACTACCAAACTCTTCCATAGAGTAAAGAGACATTTGTCTTGATGATAAATATTCTATGTCAGATTCCAACTAAAATTTTGTGGGGTCATATTCTGAAGATGTCTCAAAATTTTCTAATGTGTTCAGAATTTGACTATCCTCACTGATTTCAGAAATGGTAAAGACAGGTTGTATAGTGTCCTCATCATCGACCCATTCATTGTCCCCTACTTCTGTGATTGCTTTTGCTGGAGGATACAAATTGAATTTCTTTGTCGAATTACCATTAGAAATGTACATATCCCCAGATCTACAACTAATGAAAGCATCAGCTGTGGCTAGCCAAGGTCTTCCTAAGATAAGTGGGTGCCCTCCTAGATTACTCTTGGGAGCCAAAATGTTTGGTCAATTTAGTGTGTCCTAAATTGCTACATTAATTTATCAATTCAGGATTCGTAAGATGATGAAGTGTGGCGCACTATATGTGCAAGATAACCTATCTCTTACTTTTTGGTCGTTTTTGGATTTTTTTATGAAATTCTGAAAAACAAGTATGGAGACAAATATTCAAGACAACAATGTCTTTATAATGATTTTCCAAACTTCAAAAGAATTTAAAAACAAACAATGACAAAATTAATTCTTCAAATAAAATGAAATTGCATCACTACTCTAGTCAAACAAACAATGAACTATTGATCATGAAACTCATTATTCTTGCTGATGTTCAAACACAAAAGAAACTATGCGTAAAGAAAATCAAAAGTTGCAACAAAGTAAATCTAAATCAAATTACATCAACTTATCTTCTGATCCCTCATCATTAGTCCAGCTATGATTTTCGGAGGTAACCATAAACAACTTGAGTAACCCGATATCTAACTTGCAGAAAGTAAACTAATATCAAACTACACATTCCTAAGTCAATCCCTCACCATCAGTCCAGCTGTGGCTTTCGGAGGTAACTGAAGATGTCATGAGCAATTTAATATATCTAACTTGCAGAAAGTAAACTAATATCAAACTACACATTCATAATTCAATCCCTCACCATCAGTCCAGCTGTGGCTTTCGGAGGTAACTGAAGATGTCATGAGCAATTTAATATATCTAACTTGCAAAAAGTAAACTAATATCAAACTACACATTCATAATTCAATCCCTCACCATCAGTCCAGCTGTGGCTTTCGGAGGTAACTGAAAATGACATGAACAATTTGATATATCTAAATCTAACTATTGAAACAAATGTACAAGACTGAAATAAACAAAGCAGTACTGAAATTAAACAGAAACTAAGAAAATTAAATTAGCAGCAGGACAATATTAATTCCATGTCATTAGTAAAAAATTTATGCAAATGCCCGGGCTGCCTATTTATAACCTGAAACAAGAACACTGATCAGTTAACAATAACATAAAACATGAAATATTATGGACAGAAGCAAGATGTAAAGCATGAAATATTATAAACAGAAATGAAGCATATATACCATGAAAGATGCAATGTATAAACATGTGAATGAATTATGGCACAATGAGATTAAAGAAATAAAACAAGAACTATACAATAATGCACAAAACCTCAGCGTGTGCAGGGGCCCTCTACACCAGCCTTGGCAACAGACTTCAAGTACGAATTACGCTTGGAAACAGAGTCTTATTATATATTAAAATACAACATAATGTAGAGGTGATATCACTTAAGACAGTAAGAAATTAATTACATTGGCTAACTAACTGAGAGATTCAATTTGAGAATAAAGACATTGAGTAGTTTTGAGCTCTTTCTTTCAGTCATCTCCCTAAGATTTGGATTCATCCTTCTTTGAGGTTGTCTGATTTTTCTACTGTTTTCCTCAATATAGATATGATGGATGCAAGTCTTAGGATCAATACCTTTCATGTCAGTATACTCCCATGCAAATGCAGTAGAATGTTTTTGCAAGATTTTGGTTAGTTCTTCTTGTTGTGATTCTTCCAAATGTTTGTTGATATTCAGTGTTTTTCCTGGAAAAATCTCAATAGTAGAACTACCAAACTCTTCCATAGAGTAAAGAGACATTTGTCTTGATGATAAATATTCTATGTCAGATTCTAACTGAAATTGTGTGGGGTCATATTCTGAAGATGTCTCAAAATTTTCTAATGTGTTCATAATTTGACTATCCTCACTGATTTCAGAAATGGTAAAGACAAGTTGTATAGTGTCCTCATCATCAACCCATTCATTATCTCCTACTTCTGTAATTTCTTTTGCTGGAGGATACAAATTGAATTTCTTTGTCGAATTACCATTAGAAATGTACATATCCCGAGATCTACAACTAATGAAAGCATCAGATATGGCTAGCCAAGGTCTTCCTAAGACAAGTGGGTGCCCTCCTAGATTTACTTCCTGAGTCAAATGTTTGGCCCATTTAGTGTGTCCTAAATTAAGATTTTTCAATTTATTTTAATCCCAGATTCGTAAGATGACAAAGTGTATGACTCATATGTGTAAGATAACTTCATTTTACTTTTGGTCATTTTGGATTTTACAATTAGAAAAAATTACAGAAAGTGATGACAAATATTCAAGACAACAATGTCTTTCAATACTTTCCAAACTTCAAAGGAAATTAAAACACACAATGACAAATGCATCTTTCAAAGAAATAAATTACATCACTACTTTAGTCAGCCTAAAATAAATTTTAACTACCTTCATCATGAAACTCATTATTCTTGTCAATGTCTAAACACAAAAGAAATTATGCTGAAAGAAATCCAAAAGTTACAACAAAGTAAATCTAAATCAAATTACACCAACTTATCTTCTGATCCCTCATCATTAGTCCAGCTATGATTTTCGGAGGTAACCATAAACAACTTGAGTAACCCGATATCTAACTTGCAGAAAGTAAACTAATATCAAACTACACATTCATAATTCAATCCCTCACCATCAGTCCAGCTGTGGCTTTCGGAGGTAACTGAAGATGTCATGAGAAATTTAATATTTCTAACTTGCAGAAAGTAAACTAATATCAAACGACACATTCATAATTCAATCCATCACCATCATTCCAGCTGTGGCTTTCGGAGGTAACTGAAGATGTCATGAGCAGTTTAATATATCTACATTTGCAGAAAGGAAACTAATACCAAACTACACATTTCATAATACAATCCCTCACCATCAGTCCAGCTGTGGCTTTCGAAGGCAACTGAAGATGTTATGAGAAGTTTAATATATATAAATTTAACTACTGAAGAAAATGAGCAAAACTAAATTAAACAAAGCAGTACTGAAATTAAACAGAAACTAAGAAAAACAAATTAGCAGCAGAACAATGTTAATTCCATGTCATTAGTCAAAAATTTATGCAAATGCCCGGGCTGCCTATTTATAACCTGAAACAAGAACACTGATCAGTTAACAATAACATAAAACATGAAAGACAGAAGTAAAATGTAAAGCATGAAAGATTATAAACAGAGATGAAGCATAAATACCATGAAAGATGTAATGTATAAACACATGAATGACTTATGGCACAATGAGCTTAAAGAAATAAAACAAGAACTATACAATAATGCACAAAACCTCAGCGTGTGTAGGGGCCCTCTGCACCAGCCTTGGCAACAGCCTTCAAATACGAATTAAGCTTGGAAACAGAGTTTTCTTATATATTAAAATGCAGTCATAACAGAGAGGTGATATTACGGCACAGTGGTAACGTAATTACATTACAGAGCTATCTGGAGGCTATCTGAAATTGGATAAATGAAGTTTACGTTGAGTATTTTTTGGAGCTCTTCTTTCACTATCTCCCTAAGATTTGGATTCATCCTTCTTTGAGGTTGTCTGATTGGTCTATTGTTTTCCTCAATATAGATATGATGGATGCAAGTCTTAGGATCAATACCTTTCATGTCAGTATACTCCCATGCAAATGCAGTAGAATTTTTTTGCAAGATTTTGGTTAGTTCTTCTTGTTGTGACTTTTCCAAATGTTTGTTGATATTCAATGTTTTTCCTAGAAAAATCTCAATAGTAGAACTACCAAATTCTTCCATAGAGTAAAGAGACATTTGTCTTGATGATAAATATTCTATGTCAGATTCCAATTGAAATTGTGTGGGGTCATATTCTGAAGATATCTCAAAATTTTCTAATGTGTTCAGAATTTGACTATCCTCACTGATTTTAGAAATGGTAAAGACAGGTTGTATAGTGTCCTCATCATCAACCCATTCATTGTCTCCTACTTCTGTGATTGCTTTTGCTGGAGGATACAAATTTAATTTCTTTGTCAAATTACCATTAGAAATGTACATATCCCCAGATCTACAACTAATGAACGCATCAGCTGTGGCTAGCCAAGGTCTTCCTAAGATAAGTGGGTGCCCTCCTAGATTACTTTTGGGAGTCAGGCATGTTTGGTCAATTTAGTGTGTCCTAAATTGCTACATTAATTTATCAATCCGGGATTCATAAGCTGATGAAGTGTGGCGCACTATATGTGCAAGATAACCTATCTCTTAATTTTTGGTCGTTTTTGGATTTTTTATGAAATTCTGAAAAACAAGTATGGAGACAAATATTCAAGACAACAATGTCTTTCTAATGATTTTCCAAACTTCAAAAGAATTTTAAAAAACACACAATGACAAAATTAATTCTTCAAAGAAAATGAAATTGCATCACTACTCTAGTCAAACAAACAATGAACTACTGATCATGAAACTCATTATTCTTGTTGCTGTTCAAACACAAAAGAAACTATGCTAAAAGAAATCCAAAAGTTGCAACAAAGTAAATCTAAATCAAATTACATCAACTTATCTTCTGATCCCTCACCATTAGTCCAGCTATGGTTTTCGGAGGTAACCATAAACAACTTGAGTAACTCCGACATTCAATCCTCATAGAATAAAAAAGTAAACTAATATCAAAATACACACTCATACTTCAATCCCTCACCATTAGTCTCGCTATGGCTTTCGGAGGTAACTGAAAATGACATGAGCAATTTAATATCTAATTTGCAGAAAAATAACTAATATCAAACTACACACTCATACTTTCTCTTTTTGAATGTTTTAGTTTTGAGGAGATACTTCCTCAGAACCCTTATTGGCTTCAAGAGAGTCCTCCTCAGAGGTATCTTGCTCTTGGTCATCTATAGAAGGTTTTTCTAAAACTCTACCAGATCTGAGTTGTACATCATTGAGAGGAATAATCATATAGGTAGGAAATTGTTGTCCTTCTATCATGTAAGTATTCTGAGGATTTTTATTGTTAGGATTTGGCAATGGCTGAGCTGGAAGTTGATTTGTCTTTTGTTGGTATGGAAGCATGAGTTGAGGATTTGGATTTTGTTGAGAAGGTTGTTGTTGTGGAAATGGCAATGAAAGTTGTGGGTTTGGGTTTGGAAGTTGTGGAGCTTGTTGATTTTGAAAATATGGAGGATATTGATAAAATTGAGCAAATCTCCCATAAGGATTTTGCATCCCTTGTACCCATGGCTGATATGGATTTTGATGTTGGGGCCAAGGTTGTTGCCAAGAATTCCAATTTGGTGGGGTTTGAAGATTCATAGGGTTGTTAAACCCTTGAGTTTTTTGTCCCTGCCAAGGTCTTCTTGCAACAAAACAAAGAGATTCTACTGAATTTGGGTCTTCTTGAAAAACAGCTTTGAGTCCAGGAATTGAAGGACAATCCTTGATCTCATGATTCTTTGAGCAAATCATACATGTTTCTACAACTTTTGCATCCAAGGGACATTCCCTTAAAGCATGTTTCTTCCTACATTTCGGACAAAAGATGGCTAAAGCATCTGTTTCTGCTTTCTGCTTGTTTTGGATTTTCAGGGTGTCTAGTTGTTCACTAAGGCTCCCTAAGATATCAGTTTTGAATTCATCAAGCATGTTACCAATCTCTGCCCTACTTACTGATCCAGTTGCAGATTTGTTAGCCCTAATAAGAGAAAGATCCCTAGGCCCTTTTCCTGTTTTAGATTTTCCTCTTGAGAGATGGACACATAGTTCTGTTATGTCACGAAGTGGAAGTTGAGAAATGTCTCCTTTCCCCATCATGTTTAAAATATCTATCCATTCATCTCTAATGGCTTTTAGTATGAGGGCTTTCAAAGTTTCATCATCTAAGTTGCTCATCTTTGCTCTTTTTAAGTTGTATTGAAATCTTTCAAGTAAATCTTCCAAATTTTCATCTTCTTTTTGCATCATTTTGAATACCTCATCCTTGTGATTGGTGGGAATACAATAGTCCAAGTATCTATCCAAAAAATTTTGTTTCATATCATTCCAAGTCCTAATAGATTGAGTGGCTAATCCCATGAACCATTTCAAAGCAGATCCCTTCAATGTTGAAGGAAACAGTTTGAGTTTTTGAGAGTCTTCCATATAGTCATAAGTTCGGCACACAACTTCAAACTCAAACAAAAATGTTTCAGGATCCTCACTTCGCAATCCATAAAAGTTAGGGAGGACAGATGGTGAGATATTTTTCATCGTTGTATGAGTTTCCTCATCAACTATAGGGAATCCAAACAAGTTGTCTCCTTCCCTATTTCTTCCATTGTTTCCTTCACCATTGTTGTCTCCATTGTTTCCTCCTCCTCTACCTCTACCTCTACCTCCAAATCCATCTATTATTTCCTCTGCCATGATAGTTTCTTTAGAGTCCTTAAAGTCCTCTGATTCTTCTATCAAGGGAGGATGAGAGAGAGTCTCTTCCTTTTCTAAATGAGATTTAGTAGGTGGTATAGGAGAATCCTCTAATTCAACTGTTCCTTGTATTCCAAAAATCTTAAGGCTAGGGGTAGATGGTGGTGATTCTTGTCTATGCCTTGAAGAAGATGGAGTTGTGAAAATCGAACTCTTGGCTTTAGCTATAAACCTTCCCCTAGAATCTCTTGCTCTATGCATGTCATTTTTTTTATTTTTTTTTAAAGTTGGGCTAATAATTCTCTTTCTGATCTTCCAGGTCACACTAGGTGCAAGAAGAGAGCATACTTAAGAAATTACCGAACCAATAACTCTCTTTTCTGATCCTCCAGATCACACTAGGTGCAAGAGGAGAGCATACTTCAAGAAATTATCAAGTTTTCCCTTCTTTTATTATTTTGTTTTTTTTTTAAGAAATTGGCTACCTAGTTACACTTCCCCGGCAACGCCGCCAAAATTTTTGGTCAATTTAGTGTGTCCTAAATTGCTACATTAATTTATCAATCCGAGATTCGTAAGCTGATGAAGTGTGGCGCACTATATGTGCAAGATAACCTATCTCTTACTTTTTGGTCGTTTTTGGATTTTTTATGAAATTCTGAAAAACAAGTATGGAGACAAATATTCAAGACAACAATGTCTTTCTAATGATTTTCCAAACTTCAAAAGAATTTTAAAAACACACAATGAAAAAATTAATTCTTCAAAGAAAATGAAATTTCATCACTACTCTAGTCAAACAAACAATGAACTACTGATCATGAAACTCATTATTCTTGCTGCTGTTCAAACACAAAAGAAACTATGCTGAAAGAAATCCAAAAGTTGCAACAAAGTAAATCTAAATCAAATTACATCAACTTATCTTCTGATCCCTCATCATTAGTCCAGCTATGATTTTCTGAGGTAACCATAAACAACTTGAGTAACCTGATATCTAACTTGCAGAAAGTAAACTAATATCAAACTACACATTCATAATTCAATCCCTCACCATCACTCCAGCTGTGGCTTTCGGAGGTAACTGAAGATGTCATGAGCAATTTAATATATCTAACTTGCAGAAAGTAAACTAATATCAAACTACACATTCATAATTCAATCCCTCACCATCAGTCCAGCTGTGGCTTTCGGAGGTAACTGAAAATGTCATGAGCAATTTAATATATCTAACGTGCAGAAAGTAAACTAATATCAAACTACACATTCATAATTCAATCCCTCACCATCAGTCCAGCTGTGGCTTTCGGAGGTAACTGAAAATGACATGAGCAATTTAATATATCTAAATCTAACTACTGAAACAAATGTGCAAGACTGAAATAAACAAAGCAGTGCTGGAATTAAACAAAAAAGTAAATTAGCAGCAGAACAATATTAATTCCATGTCATTAGTCAAAAAGTTATGCAAATGCCCGGGCTGCCTATTTGTAATCTGAAATAGGAACACTGATCAGTTAACAACAACATAAAACATGAAAGATGTATAAAATGTAAAGCATGAAAGATTATAAACAGAAATGAAGCATATATACCATGAAAGATGAAATGTATAAACATGTGAATGAATTATGGCACAATGAGCTTAAAGAAATAAAACAAGAACTATACAATAATGCACAAAACCTCAGCGTGTGCAGGGGCCCTCTACACCAGCCTTGGCAACAATCTTCAAGTATGAATTACGTTTGGAAACAGAGTCTTCTTATATATTAAAATGCAGTCATAACAGAAAGGTGATATTACGGCACAGTGGCAACGTAATTACATTACAGAGCAGACTAATAAAAAACAACAGAGACTAATCTAATATGCGTATGCAAACGTGTTATTTATAACAAAGGTAATATAACTAATTCCCTGAAGTTTATGCTGATGGAGAACACGTAAACCATTACGTCCAAAGATCTAGGATCATGGCCGCGTTGGAGAGTAAATCTATGCAGAGTGGATGTTTGAATTCGGCTTATGGAGCCATGTACAGGTGTTGATTTGTCTTCCGCAATTCAGAAACGGCCATATAAATCTCCACGTGACAAGAAACAGAGTCCTGTCACCGTGGGACTCTATGGTTGACTTCCACTTGGCCACCTTTGACCGTAGCCTCCTTAGATGAATTTGCTCGAGCCAATAGGACACGATCCATGTCCACATCATTTCTGACTTGCCCATGTGGCTCGTTTTTCCTGTAGACACCTATAACATAGAGTTTCACAAAATGGCTGCGGAAAGTTGCAGCAGCTGCGGAAAGTGGCAAGATTCCGCAGCTAAATGAGCAAAATCTAAATCAAACAACAGACACAAAAATATAGTTAAAAACCATTTTAGATGCTCTTTTGCAATTAATATACAATGATATTGACAACTTGGGAGGTTCAGGTGAATGAAAAAGGTCTAGGAAGATGTATAAGAATAATGCAGATTTGAGACTCAACAGCATCCAAACCACTCAAACCACTACTGTTCAAACCACTTCAACTCATCCCACATGCCCTAATTTTGTACCTCATCCATTAGATCCCTTCATGGCAGCCTGGTATGCACCCTTGGTATTGCCACAGCCTTTGGATCCCTTACAAAATGACTGTCAATCCAATGTCCCGCACTTTACCGGAGCTAAGACTACCACAACTCAACAACATGTAGATAGGATTAGTGGTGCCTTTGAATACATGGAAATAGAAGACGAGACCATCAAAATGAGGATGTTCGCCCAAAGCCTGGGCGGAGAACCCAAAAAATGGTTTAAGAGCTTAACTCCAAACAACATAGACAATCTCCCAAAACTCTACCAAACCTTCATAAACAAGTGGGAAATTTGAAAGAACCCCATTCAAATCCTGTCAGAGTATAAAAATCTAAAACGAGAAAATGGGGAAAGCGTCCAACGATACTACACTAGGTTCAATAGTGTTTATAATGCCCTCCCACCTCACTTCAAACCTCCACTTGGCTCAGCCTTGGAAAATTTCCCCGAGGGTTTTGACCTAGACATGACTTATCAGCTAAGAGACAAGGACCCCCCCACCTTAGAGGAAATGAAAAAAATATCTATAAATGCAGAAGACAACTTAGACGAAAAGAGAGCTAGGATAAGAGCAGAAAAGGGAGTCACATACCACGATGAATTTTCCCCTTCAGCATTTTCCTCAGATCCTAGAATAGATGGCCTAGTCAAATCCATGACAAAAATGTGGGAAAAAATGAGTGAAAAATCATCAATTAAGGAAAACCATCCAAACCCTCAAAACCAGAACCAAAACTTTAGAAGAGACCAGTCTCAAAATAAAACGAGGGGAAAGGAGCAACAAATCAGGCCATCCTTCAGTGAAAATTATGGTGATGAGGATGATATGGATACGAAACCCATTGATGAAAATCATATGAACCTCATAGGTTCTGATAACGAGAGTGAGGTTTACCTCACAACAGAAGAGCAAGTGTTCTTCTCTCCAAATCAGGACGAAACCTACTATGAAGATCCCGAAGATCCTCCCATAGATTTTCAGAATGCCATCATAGAATCTCACAAGCAGTATGACCTTAGAAGCAGAAAAAAAACCAAGACAAATCCAAGAAAGGTAGCCCTGACACTGCTAAAACCCTTGATGCTATCCTTAAAAAGTTAGTGGATAGCAACAAAATCGTGGTCAAGAAAACTAACCAAAACAAAGATAAAGCTATTCAAACAAGTCTTGGCTTAGATGCTTCTAGTACCTCCAAAAAGACTCTCGAGGCGGCTATGTCAAAAAAATTCCCGAACCAGAGTCAGAAAACTAAGAACATAGAGAAAGTCATGTCCGAAAAAGCTTAAACAAATCTATCCAAACTACAAACTCCTTTTAGTTTCGAAGGGGAAATTTCCAAAATAAAAATAACCATACCCCTTACTGAGCTAATAACTGTAGATAGGTATAGATCCCAAATCTTTAAAGATTTTGATATAGGAAATGAGGCAGATACTTTAAATCTAAGTGATGAAAAACCCGAGATCTTGCTCGGCCCCAAAATAGAAGGTGAATGCCAAGAAGGAACTATCTCTCCTTTCTATGTAAGCTTGAACATACAGGACAAGATATTACATAATGCCATGTTAGATTCTGGTGCCTCCCATAACCTCATGCCTAAAGCAATCATGGAAATCCTGGGGCTAGAGGTAACTCAACCTTACAAAGACCTGTACTCCTTTGACTCAAGTCAGTTCAAATGATTAGGTATAATAAAGAACCTGTGTTTTTTTTTAACACAACTACTAGCAAAAAGCCTAGTCATGGACGTAGTAGTGGCGAATATTCCTCCTAAGTATCGAATGCTACTATCAAGGGCGTGGGCTACCAAAATACAAGGTAACCTTCAAATGGATATGTCATTCGCTACCATCCCAGTTTTCAACCAGACTAGGAGATTATACCAAGAGACTCACATTTAATACATGGTTAGCAACCGGGATAAGCCAAACAACACTCCCATATATTCCATTCATTCCAATTTAGATTATTTTATCTTATACAATGAAAGTGATATAAAAAAGAAAATAAAGGAGAGTGAAGAGGTTTTCAAAACTTCAAAACCACATTTCCCATTAATAAATGAATAAATTTACGACCAAAGCTCCAAGAAACCTGAAAATCAGCTTAGTATCATGTATGAAAAAGAAACTCTTTGGAGTACAAACTTTGACGGTTCTTGTGGATAAACTTGTTCAGGGGACGACATCTGGATATACAATACTAATGAAGGTCATTCTTTCAAATTAGAATTCCAATGTACTAACAACATTGTGGAATATGAGGCCCTTCTCCTTGGTCTACACATACTTAAGGACTTAGGCGCCATGAAAGTATCAGCCCAGGGAGGTTCAGAACTTGTAATCAGGAAAATCAAAGGTGAATATTCAGCAAAAATCCAAATACTAAGAGAATACAAGAATTCAGCTTTAGACGTCCTCAAAACCTTCGAGAAATATGAACTCACTTATATTCGTAGGGTTCAAAATAGCCTAGCAAATGAGCTCTCCTTTGCCACAAGCAATGGCCAAATACCATGTTTAAGTGAGCAATACAGTATTCAGGTCAAACATCACCCTATAGTACCAGATAATATTGACCATTGGCAAATATTCAAATATGATGATCAAATTGATGATTTCCTACAATCTAGGAATGAATTTGAAATAACCAAAACAGACTTAGAAAATGAAAAAAAGAAATCTGGAAAAAATCAAGACCAAGAGACAAATTTACCTTCTTGGACAAATCTAAACCTGGTAGACCATTCATATGGAACTGAGATAGGAGAGGACATTGACTAAAGAGAACTCGAAGTCTTACACTGCAAAAATGACACCATACCCAGAGGGCTTGCACCTTTAGAGGAATTTTTCGATTTTAACGATGTGGCCAAAAAGCCAAAGATGGAATCTACTAAGGTCGACATAGAAGAATATAACATAGGAAGCTCAGAAGAGCCTAGAAAGATCAAACTATCCAAAACCCTTTCGGCTCACATAAAACAAAAGTAAATCAAGTTGTTTAAAGAATTTAAAGATGTGTTCGCATGGGGATACCAAGATTTAAAATCATACGACAAAAGCATCATTCAACATAAGATTCCCCTCAAAGAAAACTAGAATCCTTTCAAATAGAAGTTAAGAAGAATAAACCCAGTGTTACTACCTTTGGTTGAAAAGGAAATTTAAAATATGTATGATGCTGGGATGATAGTGTCTCTCAGATATTCTGAATGGGTTTCAAATCTAGTATCAGTTAGGAAAAAAACTAGCGAAATCAGATTTTGTATCGATTTCCGAAACCTGAATAGAGCCTATTTAAAAGACAACTATCCGTTGCCCAAAACGGACCACATACTCTAGAAGGTAGTATGTGCTAAAAGGATCTCATTGATGTTTTTTCTGGTTACAACCAAGTACTGGTTTACCCCACTGATCAACACAAGACAACTTTCACCACACCTTGGGGCACTTTCATATATGTTAAAATGACTTTTGGATTGATGAATGTTTGCGCCACATTCCAAAGAGCCATGGACATAGCCTTCTCAGAAGATATAGGCTATTTCATAGTCATATATCTCAACGATATCACAGTATACTCCAAATCAGATGAAGAACACTTGATGCACTTAAGAAAAGGTTTTAACAAATGTAGAGAATATGGTTTATCCCTAAACCCTAAGAAAAAACTTTTCGGTCTAGAAGAAGGAAAACTCGTAGGTCACATCATTTCAGAAGAGGGAATAAAAATAGACCCCTAGAGAATCGAAGGCATATTACAAATAAGTCACCCCAAAAACATAAAGGAGTTGCAATCCTTTATCAGAAAGATTAATATCTTAAGAAGATTTATCCGAAATCTTGCCGAACTTCTGAGAGATATCACAAACATGTTGAAAAAGGAGGTCGGGGTTAAATGGAATACAAAAGCCAAAAAATCTTTTGAATTAGTTAAAAAATCCCTAACTGAAACACCTGTGCTGATAAGTCCTGATTTCACCAAGGATTTTTTACATTTATTCATTTACCTTAGAACACACGATAGCAGTTGTATTTTTACAAAAGAACGCAACAGGGCAAGAACAACCCATTTCCTTTTTTAGCAAATCCCTAAGAGACGCTCCCTTGAAATACAACATCATGGAAAAACAGGCATTCTCATTGGTAAAAGCATTGAAAGATTTTTGAGTCTACATATTGCATTCTCATATCATAGCTTTTGTTCCTAATACCGTCTTCAAAGACATATTAAACCAAGATCCCGATGGTAAAAGGGGAAAATGGATCGCTATCATCTTAGAATATGACTTAGAAATCCAACCTACCAAACTAGTTAAAGGACAGGGACTTGCAAGACTAATGGCTGAAACTAACCTCCAAGCATTAGATATAAATTTTGTTGATACCTTAGAAGAACAGGAAGAATGCACTGCCCCTCATGTTTAACAAGTGTTCTTAAATTCACCTTGGTATGCAGATATTCTTTATGTATTATTCTATCTGAACGCCCCTCCAACTTTATCAAAAAAAAAAATCAAGATTTCTTAAACAAAAATATTTAAAGTTTTTCATCATAGATGGAGTTCTGTATTGGAAAAATCTCACTGGTATGCTACTTAAATGTTTGCTTGAGTCTGATGTAGAGAAAATTCTGCATGAAATGCATGAAGGAGAATCCAGTGATCTTCTCTACTGGAAAATCATAGCGAACAAAATCCTTAGAGCTAGTTATTATTGGCCTACCTTATTCCATGACACTCACCAACTAGTCATGACATGCCATAAGTGCCAAATTTTTTACGGCAAGAAAAATCTTTTACCTTTGCCCTTACATCCCATCATAGTTGAAGGGCCCTTCCAGCAATCAGGTCTAGATTTTATTGGGGAAATTCACCCTTCCTCGTCTGCTCAACACAAATGGATCCTTACAGCCACTGATTACTTTACCAGGTGGATAGAAGCCATACAGTCTAGGAACGCCACCGATTCAGTCATCATTAAATCCCTAGAAACCAACATCCTATCTAGATTCGGCTACCCTAGAAAGATCATTATAGATAATGTTGTTGCCTTTTCCTCTAAAATAATGGTTGGCTTATGTTCCAAATATCACATTTCATTAGGACATTCCACAGCTTATTACCCTCAAGGTAATGGTTTAGCCGAGTCCTCTAACAAAAGCCTATTCAACATCTTAAAAAAACTTCTTGAACAAAGTCAAAAGGCATGGCATGGAAAAGTAGTACACGCACTATGGGTTGATAGACTAACCACCAAAAAATCCATAGGTATGTCTCCCTACCAACTAGTTTATGGCATAGATGCCATTTTCCCAACATCTTTAGGGGTTCCAGTAATGAAGCTATTGCAGGAAGTTCAAATAGAAGAAAATGACATGCAAAGGAGGGTAAATCAGACTATCCATTTACAACAAACAAGAGAAGAAATTTACAAAAAGGCTCAGTTAGCGGAAGACAAAATAAAACAGATTTTGGACAGAAGGACCAAGGAAAATGATTTTCAGATTGGGGACAGAGTGTTAAAATGGGATTCTGGAAGAGAAGACAAAGGTAAACATGAAAATTTTGAAAATTTATGGAAAGGGCCTTTCATCATCATCTTAGTTAGCAGAAACAATGCCTTTTTCCTGCTAGAACTTGATGGGACTGAAAATTTTGGAGGTCCTGTGAATGGCAAGACATTAAAGAATTATTTTTTTCAAGAGCTCTAATTTTAAAACATTTTCAATCATTGTATATACCATTGCTTGAAAAATAGATAAAAACATAAAATTCAAGAACAATAGAAAAATAGAAAATGAGGGCGGTTTGAAAAATAGAAATAAGGCCCCATGTTCAAAAAATAGTCATTTAGAAAGCGCGCAAGTCTAAATGCTACTACTAGTGCTCAAATGTCTTATTCAGTTATCTAGCCTAATCATAGCTGAACATGTTTTAAATTTATTTGCTGATAATCTAGTGAGTGGAAAAGATGGTCAACATTGTATAACCTTGACTTATCAAAGAGAGTAGATTAGGAAAAGATACTGGTTCCACATGCTCAAAACAAAACCAAAGAGGGAAGCAGGGATGAAAAACAAATTGTGTATCCTAGCCCCACTTTTCCTAGTTGTCATTTTATGCAAAATAATATTTGTGTGCAGCTTGTCTTTCGTGCTACAAGTACATGACAAATCAGACTGTCTAATCTTGATTTGGTCATTTTTCAATTTCATGTTTTAGATTAGAGAATAAAATCTTGTCAAACAGCTTAACCTTGACATTTGATTTAGCATAGGTAGAGAAACAAAGGAGTTCATCAGTTTAATCTGAACTCCCGGTAGATATAAGTGTAGAACTAGATAGGTTCATTTTTCAAAAAAAAAAATATTGTCAAAGGGTTACTAGTCCAAATGCACCCAAAGGAAGAAAAAATGTTAGGAAAGATAGTGGGGTAGGTAGAAATATCATTTATGGTAATCATGCTGTGAATTTTCAGAAATAGCATCAAGGAAAAATTAAATTTGCGCTAATGGATAAGACACTAGTCTTCATAAGCCAAAGATCTGAATTTCTGGACACCTCCTGAAAAGGAGTTGTCTTCCCCAAATGGAGCCATTTTTAGTCATCAGTATTTTTCACTTGTTGGTGATGACTAGTTGTTACAGCCAAGTTTTCTAGCAGCTGATTTAAAAAATTGTCAAATATTCCAGCTAGAAAACTCCCATAAACATTTTTTCCGCCCTACCTTTTCAACCAACCCATGACAAGATAAAACCTCATTGTCAAGCCCTATCTAGCCTCAATCATACTAGCTTGTCCATCATCTCCAAAGAAAAAAATCCAAATCTGTCCAAGAAGTCCCCCCCTAAGTTAGGTAGTGGCGCTTTAGGCATTCCTCCCTTGGCAAATTATCCTAAAGCCAAAGAACCTCTATCTATTATCAACCAGTCCTAACAAACCTTCCTATTCTGCAAATAAAGTTGGTTACAATCTTAAGTCGCTCCACTAACAAGCCCTGGAGTCTCAACAATGCATATGCGATAGGTCAAACTCATATTAAGTGGTTTTGCAGTATTTCAATGGATCTTTTAAGAGCAGAAGTGTACTAGTATTCTAGAAGACAGTATTAAACTCAACATGATAAGACAGTTGCTTCTCATGTGGTTTTGAGCCTAGATGTAGCTACATGACAAAGAGTTGTTTAATTAAACTCCTACAATCACAGTCAAAGGTTAGTGAATTATAAATGACAAGAAATGATTTGCAGATACTAGCCAAATGGCTTGTAATGTCTAAAGAGGTGCAAAGGTATTTGGAGAGCAGAATTACATGTCTTAGAGAAATGCCCATCATGAATTATTGTAAGTTTATCATCTTCATTTTCTCAAGCATGAATAGGCAGTAAAGGAAAGATAGCACTACTTAAAAGCTGATGAAATGGCATCACTGAGAAAACCTCCTCCATACATGATCAGAGGGTTGAGGACTGAAAAATGTCTCCTTCATCTATAAGCAGAGGGCCAGGGATAGAATTTGATTTTAAGGTTTTCACTAACTGAAAGGAAAATTTTAGGTGTAGTGGGAAAGCAACTGAAGGTTTCTGAATAGAAAATGGTGTTAAAAGCAGAGGCAAAGCAGGGGTACTATAATGATCAGAGAGGCTGACTTGTCTCCTATCGGAGATTTCTTTCAAAAGCAGTCTGGAGCCAAAATGAATAAACCTTGTTGAGGAGGCTTTGGAAATAGACACATAGGTTCATCAATGGGTAAGAAGGGATATGGCATGTGTTTCAAGTTCAGGAACAACACTCAAAGAAAATGAAGCATGCCACTGTTACAAATAAAGGCATATTCCTTATGAAAATTTGTCAAAAGTACCTTGTTGTTGCATTTTGAGTAAAGGAGAGGTTTTTAAACGAAATTTCTTTCGATAAACAGATGATGGTAAAGCCTAGGTGAATACAACTAAGCTTCACCCACAGTCAAAGAGAAATTCCATTTGAAGAATGCTTCTACAGTCAGTTTATGGTTTTGAGCAAATTTTCCTCTTTAAAACAGATATGGACACAGGAAAGAACTTCCCTCCCTTGATGAGAAAACACCAAGAGGAATTGTGGCTTTGGGGATGATTTCTTCACTTTGAAAAGAGTCATCCACAACACTTTTAATGCTCTTGGGTATATATTGACTTTATGATGGTTTAAAGATCATAAGTGAAAAACAGTAGTGCTTCATGTTTTGTTCTAACAAAGGCCTTTTCAAACGTTTTCAAAACCTTCATAAAGCACTTCAAAGGGTCATTAGCTTTTTCAAATATAAGGGGTGGATTGACCATTGCCAAATCTATTTGCATCTCAAAACACGAGCAACACTCCCCTAGGCTACTCTCTCACCAAAACAAGGAGATTTCAAGCGAAAATTGCAGAGTTTGAAGCTTTTAAGCCCACATGGCAGGCCTGGAAAAGCGCGTGGTGCGTTCAAGAGCAAAGATACACAGAGGTTTCAGTACTTCATGGCACGCCTGTAGCGACGCGCAGCACGCCTATATGCGTCAGTCACGACTACCTGAAAGCCGACCTGACACCCCTGTTGTTGCGTGACGCTTACCCTTTTGAACATGTCACGCCTATTGAGCGATCAAAACTCCTGCAAAACCATCTCTGAAGCTAGAAAATCATCAACGAAAGCTCGTGAAAGTTTGCAAGGTATTCTTCATTTGCTCCTTGCTAGTTGTTTGAAAATATGAAGGGGGTGATAGAGAATTTTTCTCCAAAAGAGAAACAACGATAAGGAGGGTTGGGTGTTCTGATTAAAATCTAAGATTGTTGTGGCTATGATTGCCCAATATTAACATACTGAAAGTGGTGTGTTTATATTGGTGTCAAAAGGCCTAAAACTGTTCTCAAAACAGTGCTAAACCATAACACTACCTGCAAGTCAAAATAAACACAGTATTAGAGGTTTTTAAAATTTTTGAAGGTGTCCTAACTGTGATAGGACAAAGCTAACCTCTATTAGCAAAGTGTAATGGTGAAAACAATGTTAGAAGGTGAAGCAGTGTTTTTAAGGAAAGCACAGTGATTGTAAGGTGACAAACAATAAGCCTATTTTAAAAACAATGGTCTTAGTCTGAATGCCTTGTCACCTTCAAAAAAATGTCTCATTTTGAATAAGTGATTACTAGTGATGCCTCCTTTGTCCCATAAAACAAAGTATGGTGAGAGATTCTACAAAGTCATTTGATGGTGTTTTTGTTACCTAGGTATAAGAGACAAGTGATCCTCAGGTGAAACAGTTTTGTAAAAAGACAATAGTGATCAAGCCTGAAATACTTTATCACTTCAAAAGTCCTCTCTGTGTGGAAAATTAGTGAAACTAGGGCTGCCTCCTTTGTCCCATAAAGCAGATTGTGGTGAAAGATCTTTTAATTCAATTTGAAGGTGTTTTGTCTACTTGTGTATGAGAAACAGTGAATACAAGAAGGGTGATTTTTATTTGGAGGGGTGTTTTGTCTTTGTCTAAATACAAGGGTGTCTTGTTTATACCAAAACGCAAAGGATCCTTGTAACCTTACCTAAACACAGTAACAATTTGACTGTGTTCTTGTTATTTTGATAACGATTTGTTGATTGGCATACAAAGGAATACAAACATTGATTTTTAAGGAGCATAAGGTTGTTGTTAAATAACCATTTCACACATCATTTAAAGCAATTTGCCTTGGTCAAACAGTGACTAAAAAAGAGGACAGAGTTTTATGCTTAAGAAAACATTCCAAAGGCCATTTGAGCCAGCTTCATGTTGCAGAGAACATTCAAAACAAGATGCCTCCCAGACAAGACAATAGGAGTGGCTTGCATAAGATATTTGAGCCTGTTTCCACTGAAGAGGTGAATGCCCACCCATCAGTATTTTTCAATTTCCATGAGGTTGGGTGTCTATATTTTTGCCGAAGAGTGCAAGAGGTGAAGAGATATTCCCGTTTAACTCACCTTTGTGCTTTGAGGTTTCAAGAGAAGCATTTTCAGCTGGCAAGCCTAGATTTCAAATTCTCTCCAAGGTCCATCTCCAAGGCCACTAAAATCCCTTATGTCAGGGAGAAGTGGTTTAAACAAAGCCACCTAGACTCAGAAGAATAAAAGCCCTTTCTAAAGCCAGAGCACAAAGATTCGTGTCCTTCCATTTTCCCCTTCTCATATCTTTTGACTAGCTACGCCCCCTCGTGAACATCATCATGAAATACTTCACTTGTGAGGGAAGATTCTCCCAAGTCTATGCCTATCACATTCGATTGCTCATGCATTTCACGAGGGCCAAATTCCTAAATATTCCTTTCTTATTACATAGAAGCATTGAGAAAATGGCCTCTACTATTCAGAAAAATCCTCTCTCACAACAAACAACCTACCTCTTCCATCACTCCCTCATCAAGGTCATCATGCCCCGTTAGCTTGAGAAGAGGGAGGTCTCTTGGGATAATTTCATCACCCATCCAGATTTATCCACTGTCCCTCTAGTTCATATATCTCCTAAACCTCCTACTCACCATCCTTTGCCTTCTTCTAGCAAACCTATCCCCAAGAAGCTCAAGTTTACCATAGAACAAACAAAAGAGCAGGAAGAGGGAGAAGAGCATGAGCATGATGAGGAAGAAGAGCATGAGCAAGAAGAGGAAAGTGATATTGAGCAGCATCACAATGAGGCAGAACAATAAGGGGAATAAGTGCTTGATGATGAGCAACATCATAGTGAGGCAGAACAACATACTCCTGAATATGCTGAATAGGGGCAGCCATAACATAATACACAGCAGCCATAGCATGATACACATCAACCTCCTAAAAAGGAACAACAACCTCATGAAGAAGAGGGGCAGCAAGATGAGCAGGTGCAACACAGTGAGGAGGATAGCCCTCAAAAGAAAATGCAAAAGGATAGCCAAGCCATCCATGAATAAATCCAAGACAGTGGCAAAAATGAGGAGCAAAGTGACAAGGGTAAAGAGCCCATGGAGCATGTGCTAGTTGCCTCTCCTAGGCAAGGGGCCATGCTCTCTTCTATGAAAGTGGCCAAGCCCCAGACATCAAAGAAAAGGGTTCTTAGAGTTGTAACTCCAAATGTGACTAGGGCCTTCCGAAGCAAGGTAAAATTTCCCAAGAAGCCCATGGTCGAATTGCCTAAGAGGAAGAAGACTAAAAGAGCCACCCAAAGCAAAGAGAAGGACAAGGAAAAAAGCAGTCATGAACAGGAAAGGGAATTAGACATCATCCAAATCCAAAGTGATGATAGTGATAATGAAGCCTAGATCCTAGAAAATCTCTTGATCCATATAGAAAGCCAAATTGATGCCTTGAGAACTGATCTTGATAGGGCTAGGAACTTCAATCACTGTTTGCAAGTTCAAAACAAGCAGATGAGTGTCCATATGGCTGTATATGAGACAGAGGCCATCAAATACAAAAAGGAGGTCTCCAAAGCACACGTGAGATTGGAAAAACTCATGGGTGATTTCGATGAAACCGAAGTCGAAGATCAGCCTAGGCAAAAGAGGCCAAGAACCATGGGGCTCAAAAAGGCCCTTGAAAAACAAAAGGAAGAAGAAGATGCCCTTCTCCAATCTACCCCTCTCACTGCATTGTTCGAAGAAGAGATAGAGAACAATTGGGAAGCATGGCTTGAGAGAGTTAATGATCACTTGGAGAATAAATTGGAGAAGGCAAATAGAGACTTGGACCTTCAATGGAGGATGACCGGGCATTGTAAAAAGCTCAATCAGTTTGCCTGGCGAAAATTGAAGGCTACTCAGGAAAAACTCAAGGAGGCTAAAGGGAAGCGCCCGACACAAAGATTGAGGAAAGACACCTCAAGGCTCCAAATTGTTTCCTCTACTTCACAACATGTTTCTGAAAACCCTTGAGGGTCATGCTCGCCAAGTTTGGACGAAATTCGACATGTTTTGGTTTTTGTCATTTTTGGGTTTTGGGCCAAAACTCATGGGCCTCTCCATTTCAGTTTGGGGCATCATCAAAGGATGAAAATGGTATCTTTGGATGCCATAATTTTAGGGGCAGATACGCAGCAATTTTCAGAACAATTGAAGATATTTTTCTCCCACAAAATGGTGAAAAACACTTGCTTTTTCTACACTCTGCCCCGTTTATCAGCAAGGCCTATTTTTTGGTTTCTTACACACATGTCTATTTTTGGAGGACTTCCAATTGGTCATTTTGGAGAAAACTAAACGTTTTCAGAAAGAAAACACTTATATCTTTCGAACAAGCCATTATGAGCCTCGTTTCGACATCGGGAAGGCCTCCAAAAGTTGTTAGCAAGTTAGGGGACCTTTTGATGATGTATTTTTTGAGTATTTTTGTGAAAATTGAACCTTTCAAAAGCGACTTTTGTTCATGTGATTTTAGCTATTTTTGTACATGATAAGTTATGAAAAGTCAATATATTTCCCATTTTTAGCAATTTTTGAGATATTTATTAGATATTTTGTGCCTTGGGCTTTGTAAAGCCTCAAGGACAAGTTTAGATATTTGTGAGGAGCCAATGAGATTGCAAGTTGAACGAAGAGGTTTTTCTCACTTTGGCCTATATATTCCAAAGGATTTCATTGTAAACAGGGCTGAAATTGATGAATAGAAGCAATATATGGTCATGTAAGCTTTGAAATAAATACTTGTCTCATGCTTTTGCATAGTTTCTTGGATGTTCTTGGATGATGAAAGAGGACTGTTGTTGGATTCCATGACTTGGTAGAATGGTATAGTGTCTCTCTCTCTGTTTTTTTTTTTAGTTCCCATTCATAAATCCATTTTCTTGCTTGTTTTAAGATAGTATAGAAAAAATTTGAGACATGCCCTTGGAGGCACCTCAAATTTCCTATTTCTTTATAGCTTCCATGTTTTCTCCATTCTTAGTCACATTAAAGAATTCTTGATTTCTCTTTAATAAATTAAGAATATTGTTTTCTTATTTCATTCATGATTTTAAGCATGCTAAGTATGGTTTATGGTACACCCTTCTTACTCATGGCTAGCCATAGCTCCACCTATGAAACCTCTCTTTGATTTATTAGATTGTCATTTATTGAACCAAGGTGTAGTGTACCTAGAGGGGATAATATAGAGTATAGAGGGAGGTACCCAAGGAAATAATATGATGTAATAATATAAGAATGATAAATAAATGGGCCATAGTTAATAAATAAAGTGGTTAACCCACATTATGTAAGGAACCACAGGTAGCTAGGGAATAAACTGATAAGCCCATTGTATTGGATGTATGGTATTGAGAGATCCATGGTAACTACCCATGGTATTGCATGTATGAAACCTATATAGAGGCTAGAGACTCTCCATTGAGAGATGTGAAGGATTATTGTATTGGCAAGCATATGGCTTTTGGAGTGATCTCCTTCCTTAAGGAGTGAATTTATGGTGTTGCCCTACCTTAAGGGTTTTGATATTAATGAAGATCTGAAGTTTTGTCTTCTATGGTGTTATTTATTGGGAATATTTTCAATTTTTATACATTTTCTTGTTAGATATACTACAAGTGGTATTGGAGCAATTTCTTGGGCAGAGTTTGGAGATTTGTTTTTTCATTTTTTTGGAGGAAATTTTTGGGCTGCGAGTTTGTAGAGAAGATCCAGAAAATTTGGAAAAAAAATTTCAAAAATAAATATCAGATTTGGATTCCTTATGGAAAAATACCCAATTTCAAAAAAAAATCAATTGAATCGGAGTCCGGATGAGGGTGATATCGTTGATTTAAATTCAGTTGTGTTGCAAAAATGTTTCTGACGGCAATTTGTGTACGACGGATCTCCTGAAATTTTTAGTAGATTCTGGTGCACAATATCAGACAACCAATTATAGATCTGATCTCCCCTTGAAAAATCACCCGATTTAAAAAAAAAAAAATCGGTCAAATTGGAGTCCGGATGAGGGAGTTATCATTGATTTAAAATCAGCAATTTTTTCAGAAATTTTGTGACGGCGGGATAGTTGCAGCGTAAAGTTGTGTTTCCAGAGTGCCTAGATTAGGATTTCAGTTATATGGTTAGATAAAGAATGAATATTCCATTTTCAAAAACAGGTTGTATTAAGGATTATAAGTTATATTAACCGATTAATGTCCATTTTAAATTTTTCCCAAAGTAAGTGATTTTCTTCAAAATCCTTACTTTATTTTATGGATTCTCGCAAGATGAAGTTTACAAGAGAAGATGATGGCCCTACTATTGAATATTTTTTACAACATATCAAGGCTCAATACCAAAGTTTTTGGATATGCTCCATAGGGCTTCATCTAAAAGATGAGGCAAATAAATGGTGGACCTCACTTGATAGCGCAGTGAAGAAACTTCCCGAGAAAAAACTGGAAAAATTCATTTTGGACAAGTGGTCTAAAGCCGGAAAGAAGGATAGAAAGAGCCATAAAGACTTATTTTCTACTAATATTTCCATATTACGGGTTCATGGAAGTATTCAGAAAGAGAACATCATTGTGTCTATCATTCCTAGTTGCAAGCATAATTGTATCAATGTGAATTTGGCTAAAAAATTGCAAGTTCCAGCAAAGCATATTGAAAACACACAAGTTGATAATGAAGATGTTCAAATTTATAAATATTTGAAGATTTCTATGGATAAGTATGTGTTGCATTCTGATTTTTATGCTTCAGATATGGCTATTGTGGATGTTGTTTTGGGACATCCTTGGATGGAATCCGTTGGTACTGTCAATTTTAATGTGCAAAAGAAATTCATGAAGCTCTGGTATAAAAAGAAGAAAATTACATTGCACGATATTTGTATTAGGAACCATGCAGAGATCGAGGAGGAAAAAGAAAAAATATCTAACAACACAGACACATCATATGATGAGCCTTTGATGGTAGATAGTCAAACAAAGACACCAAATCAAGTACCAACAAAAGAACCAGACACCACTCCATCACCAATAATGGAGGAATTAAGGAAAGATATTACATCAGTTAAAGCTTCAACATATCACCACCTGCATCACCCAGCAAGACAACAACCAGCAAGGTGGCAACGAATTAGCAACAAGGAAAAAAACCCCTGGACGACACATAGAGAGGTGTGACTATCCACTAACAACACATCAACAATGAAGAACCACCATAGCCCGCTTCCATCTCAAGCGAGCGAGGCATCGAATAGACCAAGTGTTCACCTTTCCCTTGGATGGATAGATGCACATGAATGGTACCAGTGGAATACTCTTTTGAGTAGATCTTATTATTTGTGTTCTTCTCATGTTTCGGGGACAAAACATGTTTAAGGGGGGTGTAATGTAGTGTACCTAGAGGGGATAATATAGGGTACAGAGGGAGGTACTCACGGGAATAATATGATGTTATAATACAAGAATGATAAATAAATGGGCCATAGTTAATAAATAAAGTGGTTAACCCACATTATGTAAGGGACCACATGTAGCTAGGGAATAAAGTGATAAGACCATTGTATTGGATGTATGGTATTGAGAGATCCATGGTAACTACCCATGGTATTGCATGTATGAAACCTATATAGATGCTAGAGACTCTCCATTGAGAGAAGTCAAGGATTATTGTATTGGAAAGTATATGGCTTTTGGAGTGATATCCTTTCTTAAGGAGTGAATGTATGGTGTTGCTCTACCTTAAGGGTTTTGAGATTAATGAAGATCTGAATTTTTGTCTTCTATGGTGTTATTTATTGGGCATATTTTCTATTTCTATACATTTTCTTGTCAGATCTACTACACAAGGAGGTCTTGCACTGATCTTGCCCTTTGCCTAAAACTATGCAATCTTGTTTTCAAAGTGCCCAATAGATTGGAGTACTATGTTTAGGCATTCCGACATAGTGAGTTGAGTTATTTTTCTATCTTAAATGTATTTCCCCAAAGTCTGATAGCCATTTTCTAAATTTAGAGCGTTATATATCTCTATGCATGGCTTGAATGTTTATTTCTATGCGTTGATCAGCTTATAGTTACATTTCTCATGATTAATGGTTTGCCCTACCATGTTTATGCTAGCTATTAAACTATTTATGCTTGAAATCCTTTGTTATTCAGAAAATTAATTTCCATCTCTCTCCATTTTTCCCAAAGATCCATTTTACCTTGAATCAAATCAGCCCTTCAACAACCTTGTATCACCATATGAAAGCTTTCTTGACCTTTTCGACCCCATAGCCCAGTTATTTTGACATATTTTTACCTATCTTATGTCCTTTATCAGTTCATCCCTCAAAACCTAAAAACCAAAACCAAAAACTTACTTCATAACTAGCCTAAAATCAGAACACAATAAGCAAACACACAAATAGAGAGAGCCCTCTCTAAGTCGAGGAAGGCTAGGTCCTTGGGCTCCAAAGATTGGTTTGATGTTACACTGTCATTTGGCTTGCCAATCAGCCAAATCATGAGACCCTAACAACCACAACACTCTATTTTTCCTTTGCCTCACCCCTCCACTTACCAACTAGGATCACCAAAAAGCTTACTCCTTCTTGTGTTTCCTAGATGCCCCAAGCATTGATGGTCTCAAAATTATATCTGTAGTCTCTTTAAATAAATCAAGTACATTGGATTTTGGATCTTCAATACATCAAATTGTCAAAAACTCTATTTTTCATACTTTATGACCCTAAGCCAAATTTTCAGTCAAAGAACAAGTCCAAAGAACCTCCCACTAGGTTACTAGGTTTTCATAGGTTGTAGGGTTGTCTTTGGTGTTCGAAATCATTGTTTTTCATGTGCTAGGAAGCTGAATCAAATGGGAAAGAAGGTCAACACCTGTTTTTCCAACTTAGCTCAAGAAAAGTCTCCAAGGAGGAATGCTTTTCCAAAGACGAAAAGTTTGTAAAGGACAACTGTCCATGTTTGAAATTTCTGCAGGAGTGTCAAGGTGGCTGTCAGAACGAAAATTGGTAAGGTACAAGGAATTTTTCTCATTAGAGATACACACAAGATAATGGGAGAGGAAGTAGCCTATGTTCAAGGAAAATCAGGGTTTCTAGGACTGATTGGGCCAGCAGTATGCCAAGCAAATAAAATGTAGAAAATCACAAGGATAGAGGCACACCATCATAATGAAGCATGAATTAAAGATTTTTAGAAGTTATAAATGAAGAAGATAAAAAGGTTAGGTGAATTGAACATAAATGAGTGAACTTGAAAGGGCTATATAGAACTTATAAGACAAGACTAATAAATATTCTTAAACAACCCAAAAACCTAAGATTTTGGTGAGATGATTAAAAAAGGTAAAAAGGAAAGTTTAGACTCCTTAAGAGAAGAAAAGGTTTCCTGAGGATATATTTTCCTACAAATATTGCAAACTCATTCCAAGGAGTTTTCCATGATGAATATGGTCAAAGAGAAGGTAAAATTAAGATGATAGGCTTCCATCATCAAGAACAAAGGAAGATTTCAAGAGACTGTTGTAGGTGAATTTTAGGGTTTTCCAAGCTGAGTGTGTCTAACACCAAGAAGCATCACGGAGGGCTAAATAATTATGTCATGGAACGTGAAAAAAATCAGAAGTGGCCAAGAGAAGTCATCATACATGATTGTGAAGGCTATGGCACTTGTAAAAAATGGATTTATTATACCTCTAGAAAATTAGTTAGAAGAGAAGAAACCATGTTTTCAGGTCACCCATACTCTGAAATCTCAAAGGGGGTAAAACATGATTTCCAAACTCCACAATGCGAGAAAGAAAGGCTTTGACAGTGATAGGCTAAGGAAAAGTCCCTCAAATTTTTTTTGAAGAGCTTACCATTACTAAATGAGCTAAAATATTGTGTTAGATTTCAAATAACAAATAATGCAATTTTTGGTATTCTGTTATGTCAAAAGAGTGAAACAGACCATCAAGGTTAAAGAAGGACCATTTCATTTTTCCACGAAGCTGCCACCACATGAAAAAGAGCCACTCAAAATTTTTCAAAACTTCTGCACAACAAAAAAGGGTCAAGGGGTCAAAATATTATCAGTCAATTGGAACATGATCTAAATGCAGAACTTGATCTACTTAGTTCCATTCCAGAAATTGATTGTAGGGACATTTACTGGATATGTCACCTTTGATAAAAGATGAGATCCAGAGGCTACCTAGCCCTTTACAGACTCTGGCTTTACAATTTCTAGATATTAACATACATGTTTTGAAAATGCAGAAATTGCCCCAAAATCTTTCCTAGTTCTTGTACAAAATGTGAATGGCAATGTTACTAAATAGTTATTTTAGGCTTTAGCTATTAGGATATGAAATAATTTAAAGGTAAATATATGAATGTTAGATCTATCAATTTCACATCAAATCATATAAACACGACCATAAGCCAAGAAATTGATGACGAAGTTCGCCCCTCCTAGACTACATCTCCAGGTCAGCTTCAATTTGTGCGTCCGTTCTGATTAGAGAAGTTTAAAGAGTTGGTTACATTAGAATATGATGGTTGATCAGTGCTCACAGAAACTACTGGTCAATGGAATGAAAGCTCTCTGGAACAACTTCTCAATGCCTGTCTTCGATCTTGAATAGGCCCATAGATGGCCAAGATACGCTTCAAATAGCAGGCATGCACAAACTTGGATTTTGAAGAAAAGGACCTCTGGAATGCTATGCTTTATAGTTGACTCAAATTTGATGATGTGTCTATGAATTTCACTTCCTACAATAAAAATTCAAAAGAGAACTCTCACAATGTTGGTGAACTTCACCAATGTGATCTCATCTATCAAATTTAACTACCATGCTTCATAAGCATCTCCCATGCACTTCAAATGCACTCCTCTCCTTTGAGGTCTCCTCCCTCAAGGTGACATCTTCCATCCCTCTTCTCAAAACATTTTGATTTTAAATAAGAAGTGCCCCATAGCAATAATCCTTCACCATTCGATTTCTTGATACATCGAATTCCAAGGTTCATTGGCCTTACCACAAGGAGTATGATCGATTTGTTTTGATTTTGGATAACATTAATATCCATTCAAAAACCAATTTATACTATGATATCATTCCTTATGTTATGATGGCTTGATCTCAAATTCTCGAAGCCAAATCTGGAATGTGGTTGAGAAACTATAGTTGAAGAATCTCGGTCTTGTTGACACATGGGTTTTTAGGGATAAGGTAATTTAACCTTAGCACATTTATTCTGCAAATAAAACCCAAAAAAAACCTTATAATAAAATTTAACGCCTAGCGGTCAGCAAACCAGGTGCGTTGTGGAACTGTTGTGTGTGAATAGGCGGCTATCATCTCACGATTTATCCCAACATTGATATTGCAACTAGCATCTCGCGGCTAATCCTCCGTTGTTCACATTGTAAAATCTCAACGGCTTCGAGCTAACAGTTTTACAACAATTTTCAATCAACTCTGTTGTGGTTTATATAACACGTTCATATAACTGTGGTTGCTACAGTCTAACACCAGTTCTCGGTCACATGTCGTGGTCTATGCCGGCGCAAATTATCAAACTCTGTGGGTTTGATTAATAAAGTTTAAAAAACTTATGTCCCAAACTTTATTACACACCTTTACAAAACCCGTGGACCTTTTACATGGTTTCATACCCAAACATTTAATGATTTGCACTCCAAATGTTTTTAACCAATCATCCGAACCTTTACATGTCTTTTAACCCTATACATCATATGCACTACAAGGTTTTGACATTTACTTTACACCATAGGTTTATTAATCCGAACCTAAATGACCGACGCTTATAAGGTGTGATAGGTTTTAAACTTAGGCTATCATTTAGCTAAGTGTATTTTCATTTGACACCTTAGCGGTAGGACTTGGACTTTAGGACTTTAATTGACATTTAGATCTAGGACCTTAGATCTAGGTTTAGTCCTTTTTACCTTAGGATTTTCTTATCCTTGAAGGTTTAGAAAGTGGACTTACCATCATTTTAGACCTTAGCATTATTAAGACTTAGGATAAATGTGTTTCCTTAAGTATTTTACAACTTGTTGTGTTTACGTCGCAGGTCAACATTATGATGTCCTACTTTGGTGCTTTGAAACATCGATGATGATACTGATGTCGATTCTAATGTCGATATTGATGTCGATAGACCTACTTTATTACATTATCGATAATTAATTATTTCAAAAATGACCATCTTGGACATTTGGTAATTTCGATGAAATTTTGGGAATCCAAAATTGAATCAGAACAACTCAGAAAACATTAGCAAAGTGGGTTTTGATTTTAATTTATTTTCCCTAAAGGTATAGAAAGACCATTTTTACTCTCCTCCCATCTTATTTTGCATTTTAAAAGAGCTAAAAATCCTTGAAGGAGAAAATTTAGGAGTTTTATTCAAATTCTGGGAAAAGTTACCTAGCGCTATGCTTTGGAGGAGGCACTATAGCTAGGGCACCTGGCACTGTGCGTAGAGGAGAAATTGCAGTGTAAAAATAAACTACGCTACACTTAGAGCTGAGCGTACTCCGATTATAGGAGGGTACTACACGTTCTCCCAACTTTCCCAACAGGCAAAGTTTCATGCAGTGCTACGCTCAGGATGAGCCCAGCAGGCCTGCACACTGGCAGCGCTTCAGCTAGGACGATCTGAATTTCCCAAAGCTAGTGTAGTGTTATGCCTAGAGGGTCCTGACTCACCCACAACACAGGTAGTGCTATGCTTAAATAAGACCCGACAGGCCCATTTATACCCTGCGATGTGTCGAGGAGACCAGCAGGCCTACACATGGGCAGGCGCTGTGCTTAGGCCTGAAACCCTCTGAATTACAAAAAATTTCCCAAGCACAAAGGAGCACCCTCCAAACCACCTTCAAGACCCTACAAAAGAGTTGAAATTGGTAAGTGGAAATTTTTTCTCTTCCTTAAGTGAAATTCATGAACTAAGTTAGGTGATCAAACCCTAGTGCCTACAAACCCTAGGTATTCTTAGGAAGCAACCCTCTATTTTTTACCTCGAAACAAGTGATTTTCAGTAAAGGGGAGTGTGAACTAGGGTAACTACAATCTTTTCAAGATAGGCCCTCCTTCAAGCTCAAGTAAAATTAGTCATAAACCCACCTCCATCTCACTCATTCACAAAATATTCCCTCACCATCATTTCATTTCAATCCTCGTACTTAGGTTTCACAAGTAGTCCTAAGTTTGTCTGGAAACCACACCGAGCACCATAACAAGAGAAGGCAGTATCAGCAGTAAAGGAGGCCAAGTGACTATGAAGGAAAAGCACAAGGGTAGGAAAGTTAAAAGATTTGAATCCCAAGACACAATGGATATTACTTCCTCTCCCATGATTCTCATGATCTTTCAAAATGTGTGGTGCTTTTAGTTTTGTGAAAGGATCAAACAAGTGCATAGTCACCCTGAGCTCACTAGATTGTTTCTCCTCAACCTACACAATAAACAGGTAAACTTGCATGGGTATAGTTTGAGCTATAATCAGATACCATTTCCCATGCTACTGGACTTCCTGATGTTGGTGAAAAGTGGTTCAAGAGGGAAAAGGTGGACATGAGGTGTTATGAGCCATTTATCAAACCTAGGTAGAAAGAGCGCTGCAAAACCGTTTTCCCTTTCTCACACTTGCTAGACGGGTATGCACCCTCAATGAGGGTTATCATGAAGTACATTACCTATGAGGGGAGATACTCTAGGCTCTACTCCTACCATATAATATTACTCATGCATTTTACTAGGGTTAAGATTCTTCATTTTCCTTACTACTTATATAGGAGTATTCACATGATTCCTTTTGTTGTCCAAAGGAGGAACTATTCCCAGGAAATGCATATTTTTTTCCATCACTCCTTTATCAAGATGGTGGTGCTACATCAGCTAGAGCAAAAAGGCATACCTTGGGAGGTGTTCATAGCTCATGAATTATTCACAAGCCCTTAGCCCAATCATCAACCAAATTTACCCTCACCATCTCATCATCCTCCCTCTACTCCTCCATCACCTCCTACTAACCATGTTTCATCATCTACACAAGTATCCTGACCTCAGGGAAACCTCCCTTCCCCATCTTCTCCTGATGCATCAAATCAATAAGGAAGTGACAATGAACAATCAAGCCAAAATGAGAGTGAGGAAGACAAACAGTCAAGACAAAATGAGGGTGAGGAAGATAGTGAGTCAAAAAAAAATGAAGATGAATAAGATGATGAGTTGAGCCAACAAGAGGTAGAGAACATAGAAATAAAAGGGGATGATGACAGTGTAGAAAATGAGGAAGTTTACAGTGAGAATCAATTAAGCATTGGTGAAGAGGAGGTTAGCAATAAAATAGAGGACATGGAGGTAGATGATAATGAAAAAGAGGTAAGTGATGAAGAAAGCAGCAATCACACTGAAAATGATGAAGATGAGGAGGAAGAAGATGACATGGGCACTAATGAGGCAAATGAAAAAGAAAATGAGGGTGTTGACAATGTATAAATTGGAGAAGAGGCTGAAGATAGTCATGACTGTCATGACAATAGTCGTGACAATCATAATGATAGTGAAGAAAGTGAGGAGGATGATAGTGAAAATGAGGATCACAGTAGTGAGGAGGCAAGAAGGTTCGATAATGAACACAATTAAAGTGCAAAGATTAGTGAGGAGACAGAAAGTGAGGTTGATATTGAAGGCAAAGAGGTAAGTAGCAGTAAGGTTAGTGAAGAGGAAAACATGGAAACAAATGAAGGCAACCATGATCAATAAACTAAAATAATCACAATCACACCTCTTTCATTGACATATCAAAGAGGATTAAGGCTTGTGTTTTCTGCATCAAAAATGAAAGGAACCATGTCATCCACCTCAACTTAGAAGCTTGAAAAAGGCGAAAAAAAGGTGAAGGAAGAAGAAGAAGACCATGAGGTTGAGAGGGAGTTTGAAGTCATTCAGGTGGAAAGTTATGAAGAAAATGAAGCAAGGATCTCAAACTTGCTCCTCTAAGACAAAAATGCCCAAATCAAGGATTTGAAAGCCCAGTTGGCTAGAGCTAAGAATGATATTCAATTTCATGAGATGGAAAACCAACAAATGAGTGCAAAACATGCCATTTATGAGGCTAGAGAAACCAGATCCTAGAAAGAAGCTCAAAAGGCACAGGTAAAGCTAGAAGAATTTATGGGCACCTTTGAGGAAAGTGAATATGAAGAAGGGCAGACTAGGAGGAGGCCAAGAACCATGGGATTTAATAAGGCATTAGCAAAACAAAGAGAACAAGAATCAGCCTTGGTAGAAAAACTTCCTCTAAATGAGCTTCTTGCAATGGAGATAGAGCATGATTGGGAGCCATGGCTTGAAATATCTAGCATACACTTGGAGGAAAGTTGGAGAGAGAAAATAAGGACCTTGATCTACAAAGAAATATGACCAAACATTATGCCCGGAGAAATCAAATTGCAATGACTAAACTCAAGAAGGCCCATGCCAAGTTACAGGCACTCAAAGAGGCAAAATTCCAAGCTAATATTGGAATCTTGGCACAAGCTTCACTACAGGTCTCTCAAGCCCCATAAGGGAGACATCCACCAAATTTGAGAAGATTTTGACAATTTTTGGTTTTTTGTGAATTTGGAGGCCTCTAAGCGCAACACCCCTGGCACTACATTTTCATATAAGAAATATTCAGAGGGGTAAATTTGTATTTTTGGAATCCTCATGCCTAGTACGTTATTCTCACCAAATTTCAGAGCATTTGGAGCATATTTTACCACTGAAAAGGTCACAAAACACCTCATTTTTCACCTTTCTGCCTCAGTTTCAGGCTTGGCGCTACGTCAAGAGCAGTGCTAGGAATTTTACCTTTTGGACAGGTAAATTAAGTTCAATAAAGAAACGAAAGGTATATTTGGAAAGTACACTTAGAAGGCTTTCTAAAGGGCCATCACAGAGAAAACTCTGACATCGGGAAGGTCACCAAAAGTTGGCTACAAGTGTACCCATTTTCTGGCTACGAAGGCGTTGCACTTTTAGCCCTCACTGTGTGTTTTTTGCCAAAAGTAAAAAAAAAACACTCATTAATTGCAAAATGATATTTTAATGTTTTTTGAGGCAAATAAATCCAAAATTAGGTGCTAGGGGTTATTTTGGCATTTATTTCATGAGATATTTTGTGCCTTGAGCCTTGCATGGTCTCTTGGGCATTAATGAAATTTCTGGATGATTTTGACATTTTCCAACCCTATCTAGGGTTTTTTCCCTCATTTTCTAGATAAACAGAGCATGAGGGCTTCATTGTAAAAGGTTTTCATTTGATGACTCTTGAGAGCAATACATTGTTTTTTGGAGCTTGAAGAGGAAATTGGTGTTGTGGAGCTTGTCAATGGCTTGTTTTGCTTATTGATGGAGAAGGCTTGCTTGCAGGATCCCTGAGCTTGGTTAATGGTGATGTACTTCTATTCAGTTCATGTTTTCTTATCTATTATGTTGTTTCATCCTTCTATTTTGCAATAGGACAAACAATTTAGACTAAGAAATGTTCTTCAAACACACCTTAGCTATGTTATTCCTTCATTGCCTTTATGTTTTCCTCTGCTAGGTCAGTTTAGAGAACCCATAATTGCTCTATAGACCCACCCAAGCTTTTTTATCTCATCAATGGTTTAATACAGTAGATATCATAGATGTTTTATGGTTAGCCCTACTTTTTGGATGTCACTAAAACATTGTTTTTGAGGTCATTCTTCAAAGTACCACTGCTTAGGTTTGCCAAAGAAGCTATGTTTCGATCATACCCTTTGTCCATTCTTGAATTTTTTTTTTGAATATATTTATAACTATGATCAATGAATTCTAGGAGTACCCTCTTCTTTGATTAAAGTTATATGTTTATCTTAAATTTTTTTTGACCTTGAAGGTGAAATCACTAGAAGTTAAATGAGTTTCTTGCCTTATATCTTTCATTGGAATGTTTTTCTGAAATGCTTATTTGCTTATGTTGAATCAAAGATTTATTGGTGTGCCCTGTATATTGATTACTTATTTATGCTAAATAGTGTTGAAGTCCCTTCTTGTTTTAAATTATTTGAAAAATGATTCTTGATTTCCCTTTACCCTACTTTGTTCACAAACTTGATGTTCATCTCATTTCACACAAACCTTGAAAATCGAGTGACCATGCTAGATTTTCCCTATGATGCTCCCCAATCCATTGTTGAACTTTCCATGAATTTTAATAGAATTCATAGCCCAATGAACTAAAGATTTCCTCACTCCATATATTTTACTTGACCATCTTACCCAACCAAAACCAACAAAAAAACCCTACAATTAATAACTAGCCTAAAATGAAACCCTAAAAGCAAACAAGTTCACATCTTTTACATAAAAATAGAGAGAGCCCTCTCTGAGTCCAGGAAGGCTAGGTCCTAGGACTCGAAAGACTGGTCTGATGTTACCCTATGCATTGGTCTTACCAATCTATCAAATCACGGGAACCTAACATAATGTCGATCATGGTGGGACCTTCTGAGTAAGTCACAAGCTAAGACATTATGTATGCAGTGATTCATCGCCACCTCATCACGCTAACATAATGGCAATCATGGTGGGACCTTCTGAGTAAGTCACAAGCTAAAAAAATATGTATGCAGTGATTCATCGCCACCTCATCGCCCTAACATAATGGCGATCAAAGTGGGACCTTCTGAGTCAATAAGCATATAAGTATTCCTTAGGACTTCAGAAACCCTTGGTACATAGTAAATATTGATTTATCACCAACTCATAGCATAACATAATTGGCAATCAAGGTGAGAATATTTCTGAGTTAGTGACAATCTAAGTACTCCTTATAGATTTAGAAACCCTTATCAAATCATAGAGAACTCAAACTATTAGCCAAACAATGCAATCTAATTGTCTCACAATCCTAGCAAAATGATGACTCAACTAGAAGACACTCATAGAACCCTTAGGGCTACATAAAGGAACTCATAGAACCCCTAAAACACCCCTAGATTGTTATTTTGTTAGTTATTGGTGGTGTAACATACATACATATCCTCAAAAAAACTAAAAGCATCCACTTGGTGACTCCACTAGCCTCGAGTAGGCCTATTACTTCATTAGTTCTCATTAGATTTCCCTAGGATTGTGTCAAATCATCCCTCAGAGGTTTAGAAGCCTAGTCACATACTATGTGAGTTTAGAAAACATTAAGAGAGGTAAGCCTTTCGGAAATAGTCCTAATCTTTCAACCTCTCTACATTTTGAGTTTGAAATTTGGCTTCATAAAGGATCAATACCAGATCTCATCTGGACCAAAATCCTCCTACTATAGTTGATGATGCAAAAAATATTTTGTGGCAAACTTCCAAAACTGAGTACTCAACTACTATCAAGACCATTCATAGAGCAAGTTATGTCCCTGAACATCTTACAACCTTGCAAGATCCCCAGTTTTACTTGCACCATACAAGAAACCTATTTAGAACCAAGTCACATAGTGAGATTGACTAGACTGACCTTGATCCCATAGATTTGCATGAGAGTTCTAGTAGAGAAGCCTCTCCTTCCACTCCTCCTGACTTCCATATTATCCATCAATTCAAATTTCTTTTCATTCTACCACTGCCAAACAACATGTAGATAGAATGACCGATGCCTTTGACTACATGGAATTAGAAGAGGAGACCATAAAAATCAGAATATTTTCCCAAATATTAGGAGGAGAAGCCAAAAAATGGTTCAAAAGCTTGACTGCTAACATCATACATGATCTCCCTTCCCTCTACTAGACATTCATAAACAAGTGGTAAATTAAGAAGAACCCTCTCCAAATCCTCTCAAAATATAAAAACCTCAAGAGAAATGTTGGGGAAAGTGTCCAAGACTATTGCACTAGGTTTAGTAGTGTGCACAGTGCTCTCCCACCTCACATGGAAACCCCCCAGGCCTAGCATTAGTGAAATTTCTGTAAGGCTTTGATCCAGAAATGACATGCCAATTAAGAGAGAGAGACCCCTTGACTCTAGAAGAACTGCAAAGGGGAGCTGTTAGTGAAAATTCCAACCTCGTTGAAAAGAGGATTAGGATGAGATTATAAAAGAGAGTAACCTACAAAGATGAAAACATACCCTCAACCTCCTCATCTGACACAATATTGACAGCCTAGTTAGAACAATGGAGAGAATGGTGGAGAGGATAAGCCTAAATGAAAGAATGCCTCCTAGGGAAAACCAAGAAAATCCCCAAAATAGAAATAGGAATCCAAACTTCAGAAGAGAACCTCCCCAAAACAAACCAAGAGATAATGACCAACAAATTATGCCTCCTTTCTAAGATAATTATGCAGATGAAGAGGGAAGAGAGACTGAAGAACCTAAAGAAAGCGATGTAAACTTGATAGGTTTTGATAATGAGCGTGATGTTTTTCTCACTAAAGAAGAACAAGGTTTCTTTGCCTCATATCAAACTGAAACAAACTATGCGGATTCTAAAGATTACCAATTAGGATTTGAAAATTCCATAATGGAAGTCCATAGGAAATATGACATTAGGAGAAAAAGGAACCAAAAAAATTCAAAGAAAAACCAAACAGATACTGTTGCTAGGAAAACCCCTAAAAATATTCCTAAGAGGACAACAGACAATACCAACACCATGGCTAAGAAAGATGATCTAATAAAAGACAAAACTAGCCAGCAAAATGGTGACCCATGATGCCCTAGTGCATCTACTAGTGGCCCTGAGAAAATTCTTTTGTCGAAATTCCCAAATCAGATTCAGCAAACCAAACTTGTAGAAAATATTATGGCTGAAAAAACTGATGTAAATCTATCCAAAACACAAGTACCTTTCAATTTTGAAGGATATATTGCTAAAATCAAGATAACCATGCCTCTCACTGAACTGATTACCCAAGAAATGTACAAGTTCTAAGTTTTGAAAGTTTTGAACATGGGAAATGATACGGACACTCTACACTTGACTGATGACAGACCTGATTTGTTGTTTGGACCTGAAGTGGAAGTAAAATACCAAGAAGGAGCTATTCCCCATTTCTATGTTAGCCTAAACATACATGACACAATCTTACATAATGCCATGATGGACTCTGGTGCCTCTCACAACCTCATGCCAAAGGTAGTGATGGAGAGATTAGGCCTGGAAATAACCAAACCTTACAAAGACCTGTATTCCTTTGGTTCAGGAAGAGTCAAGTATTTTGGCTTAATCAAGGATTTATGTGTCATTATGGCACAAATCCCAGCTAAGGGCATTGTCATGGACATAGTAGTGTCTCACATTCTCCCCAAGTATAGAATGCTTTTATCTAGATCTTGGGGAGTCAAACTTCAGGGGAAACTTCAACTAGACATGTCCTATGCTACCATCCCTGTTTTTAACCAAACAAGGAGATTGTATTGAGAATCACACATGAAGCATATGGTTATCAGTCAAGAAAGTCCAAACAACACCTTTTTATTCCATCCATTTATATCTTGATTTATTCATCTTATATAATGAAGAGGACATTTACGAGAAGGTAAATGAAGTTGAGACAGATCTAGACATACTACAATAGTCAAACCAATCACTGCATGAGGAACTCAACAACAAAATCTCTAGAAGCCCTCAACAACAACATGATGAAAAGATGAAGTTAATTTTCTGCAACTTGAAAGTGATATTTCAAAATCAAACCTAAGCTTAGAATCTGAACAAGTTTGCTCAATTGAAACACAAAAACCAAAAATAGAACCATTAGTGGCATTTACTGAGGTTGACATTAAGCAATACAACATAGGTAGCCTAAGAAAACCCAAAATGATCAGGTTATCCAAAACTCTGTCACCTCACATAAAATTGAAATACATAAGACTGTGCAAAGAGTTTGAGTATGATTTTTCATATAGTGATGAGAGTTCAAAGACTTTTGACACAAACATTGTTCAAAGTATGATCCATTTTAAGAAAAACCAGAAGTCTTTAGAGCAGATTGTGTCACTAAGAAATAAATAAAAGGGGTGTAGGGTATATATAGACTTTAGAGACCTAGATCAAACCTCTCTGAAGAACAAATACCCTTTTCTTAAGGAAAATCATATACTGCAAAAGGAAGAAAGTTCTAACAAAATATCATTGCTTGATAGTATTTCAGATTACAATCAGATGATAATACTTCCAACTGATCAGCATAAAACCACTTTCAAAGCACCTTGGGGTATTTACCTATACGATCAAATTCCTTTTGATTTAAGGAGTGCAGAAGCTACTTTCCAAAAGGCAATGGCTCCTGATTTGAGTTATTCCACCATGATATACATTGATGACATCATTGTATGTTTTAAAACTCATAAATAATACCTTGTTCACCTAAGAGGGATCTTTAACTAAGATAAATTTCGAAAGAAAAAATCAATGAGAAGGTAGAAAGGAAAGCATGACAAGTTTCATAATTTTTGGAAATATCATTCCATCATCCATTCAAGAAGGAATATCAATGCTTTCTTTTTACAAGAGCCATATGATAAAGAGTCATTTGGGAACCTTGTCAATGACAGGATACTGAAGCATTGTTACTGTCAAAATTCCTAAGTTTAAACCTTCATTCATTGTATATAACATTGCATGAGGAAAATCAGTAAAAACACAAAAACATAGAAAGAAGGAAAACAAGGTACAACCCCATACCCAAAAAAGAGTACTGCTGAAAGTGTGCAAGCCTAAATGCCACTACTTGTTCAAAAGGGGAATTGTTCAGTCATTTAGCCTAATTATGGCTGAACATGTTTTCAATTTATTGCTGATAGATTAGTGAAAGAGAACTTATCAAAGCATGTAAACTTGACTTGTCAGTAGGAATATATTAAGAAGAAAGATATTGGTTCTCCATGCTAAAATCTGAACCAAAGGGAAATATGGGGAGGCTTAAAAAATGATCAATCATAGCCCTCATGTTTTCTAGTTTCATTTGTACAAGAATAATTTTTTCCTGTAGCTTGTCATAAATACCACAACCCATGGTAAATCAGATTGCCTAATCCTTTTCTAAACCGTGTTTTCAATTTCATGTCAATAGCTTAGAGAATGAAGCTTGTCATACAACTCAACCTTGACAGTCAGTTAGTCTATGTAGAGAATAAAAAGAGTTCACTAGCATAATATAAACTCTTGGAAGTAATAAGGGTAGGATTAGATAGTTTGTTTTTTCTTTGAAAATAAAATAATGTCAAGGATTTTCTAGTTTAATTGCACCCAACGAAGAAAAAATGATAAGAAAAGTTGGGTGGGTAGGTAGAAAGGAGGTTGAAGAAATATATTTTTTTAGATTCTTAAGATCATAACTTCGAGACAAACATCAGCAAATGAAGGAAGAAAAATCCACCCAATGGATGAGGCATTGGTCTTCATAAACTTAGAGATTTGATATCTAAAGTTCTGGACACCTCCTCAAAAGGAGTCACCCTCCCCAAGTGGAGCCACTATTATTCATCAATATCTTTTTTCTATTTTGTAGATGACTAAGCACTTGCCCTAGATTTATAAAAGCAAGATTCATGAATATCGTGAATTTTGGAAATCTCACTGCCTTCATTATCCTTAGGATAAGTTTTTCACTATTTCACTACTCTGCCATTCCCTAGTTAGAATACCACTACTAAAAGACCCCTCATGGGCTCATGTCACTCATCTTCATCCCTTTTTTCCACCCATGACCACAACACTCTATTTTTCCTTTGCCTCACCCCTCCACTTACCAACTAGGATCAACAACCAACTTACTCCTTCTTGTGTTTCCCAGATGCCTCAAGCACTAACGGTCTCAAAACTATCCCTGTAGGCTCTTTAGATAAATCAAGTACATTGGATTTTGAATCTTAAATACATCAAATTGTCAAAAAATCTGTTTTTCATACTTGAGGACCCTAAGCCAAGATTTCAGTCAAAGAACAAGTCCAAATAACCTCCCACTAGGTCACTAAGGTTTCATAGGTTGTAAGGTTGTCTTCGGTGTTCTAAATAACTATTTTTCATGTGCTAAGAAGTTGAATCAAATGGGAAATAAGGTTACCACCTGTTTCTCCAAGTTATCTCAAGGAAACTCTCCAAGGAGGAATGCTTTTCCAAAGACAAAATTTTTGTAAAGGACAATTGTCCATGTTTGAAATTTCTGCAGGAGTTTCAAGGTGGCTATCAATAGGAAAATTGGTAAAGTAAAGGAATGCTTCTCATTAGAGATACACACAAGCTAATGGGAGAGGAAGCAGCCTATGTTCAAGGAAAATTGGGGTTTCTAGGACTGATTTGGCCAGAAGTATGTCAGGCAAAGCTAATGCAGAAAATCACAAGGATAAAGGCACACCCACACAATCAAGCATGAATTGAAGATTTTTAGAAGTTATAAATGAAGAAGGGGAAAAGGTGAGGTGAACTGAACATAAATGACTGAACTTCAAAGGACTTTATAGAACTTAGAAGACAACACTAATAAATCTTCTTAGACAACCCAGAAACCCAAGATTTGGGTGAGATGATTAAAGAAGGTAAAAAGGAATGTTTAGACTCCCTAAGAGCAGCAAAGGTTTCCTGAGGATATCTTTGTTTGAAAATATTCCAAACTCATTCCAAGGAGTTTTTCATGATGAAGATGGTCAAAGAGAAGGTAAAATAAATATGATAGTCTTCCATCATCAACACCAAAGAAAGATTTCAAGAGACTCTTGTAGGTGAATTCTAGGGTTTGCCAAGCTGAGTGTGTCCAACATAAAGAAGCATCAGACAGGGCCAAATCAATATTTCATGGCACCTACAAAAAATTATAAGTGGCAAAGAGAAGAAAGCATACATGATTGTGAAGACTATCGAACTTGTAAAAAATGGATTCATTATACCTCTGGAGGATCAATGAGAAGAGAAGAAACCATGTTTTCAGGTCACCCATACTCACAAATCTCAAAGGGGGTAAAACATGATTTCCAAACTCCAAAATGACAGCAAGAAATGCTTTGACAGTGTTAGGGTAAGGAAAAATCCCACAAAAATGTTTCGAAGAGCTTACCATTACTAAATGAGCTAGAAGAATGCGTTAGATTTGAAATAACAGAGAAGGCAATTTTTGGTCTTCTGTTATGTCAAAAGAGTGAAACAGACCATCAAGGTTAAAGAAGGACCATTTCATTTTTCTAGCAAGCTGCTACCATAGGAAAAAGAGCCACTCAAAAGTTTTCAAAAATCCTACACAACAAAAAAGGGTCAAGGTGTCAAAAGATTATCAGTCAATTGGAACAACTTAGAAAACATTAGCAAAGTGGGTTTTGATTTTAATTTATTTTCACTAAAGGTACATAAAGACCATTTTTACTCTCCTCCCATCTCATTTTGCATTTGAAAAGAGCTAAAAATCCTTCCAGGAGAAAATTTCTAGGTTTTAGTCAATTTTTGGGCAAAGTTACCCAGCACTACGCTTTGGATCAGGCGCTACACCTAGGGCATCGGGCGCTGCGCGTAGAGGAGAAATTGCAGTCTAAAAATACACTTCAATTCACTTAGAGCTAAGCATGCTGTGCTTATAGGAGGGTGCTACCCATTTTCCCAGTTTGGTTGATAGGCAGTGTTTCATGTAGTGTTGCGCTTAGGAGGAGCCCGACAGGCCTGCATGTGAGTAGTGCTATGCCTAGGAGGACCTGACTCACGCAAATCTTGTGCAGTATTGTGCCTAGAGGGACCCAAATCACCCATAAAATGGGTAGCGCTGCACTTAAAGAAGACCCATTAAGCCCATTTCTGCCTGGTGCTGTGCCCAGGAGACCGACAGGTCTGCACGTGGGCAGGCGATGTGCTCAGGCTTAAAACCCTCCAAATTGCCAAAAATTTCCCAAGCACAAAGGAGAACCCTCCAAACTACCTTCAAGACTCTGTAAAAGAGATGAAATTGGTAAGTGGACATTTTTTCTCCTCTTCAAGTGAAATTCATGAACTAATGGTTAAAGGAAGGTGATCAAACCCTAGTGCCTACAAACCCTAGGTATTCGTGGTAAAAAACCCTCTATTTTTTACCTCCAAATAAGTGATTTTCAGTTAAGGTGGGCGTGAACTAGGGTAACTGCAATTAGTTCAAGATAAGTCCTCCTTCAAGCTCAATGCAAATCAGTCATAAACCCACCTTCATCTCACTCATTCAAAAAAGCTTCCCTCACAATCATTTCATTTCACTTCTCCTACCTAGGTTTCACAAGCAGGCTTAAGTGTTTCTAAGAACTAATCCAATCACCATGATAGAAGAAGAAGGTAGTATCGATAGTGAAGGATGCCAAGTGCCTATGAAGAAAAATCACAAGGGTGGGAAAGTTAATAGATTTGAACCCCAAGACATAGTGGCGATTACTTCCTCCCCCATTATTGTCACGTGATTTTTAAATGTGGGGTGCTTTCAGTTTTGTGAAAGGGTCAAACAAGTGCATAGTTACCCTGAGCTCACTAGGTTGTTTGTCCTCAACCTACACAATAAACACGTAAATCTTGCAAGGGTATAATTGGAGCTATCATCGGATACCATTTTCCATGCTATTAGACTTACTAATGTTGGTGAAAAGTGGTTCAAGAGAGAAAAGTTGGACATGGGATATTATGAGCCATTTATCAAACCTAGGTACAAAGAGGGTTGCAAAACCATTTTCCCTTTCTCACCTTTGCTAGACAGGTATGCACCCTTGATGAGGGTTAACATGAAGTACTTTACCTATGAGGGGAGATACTCTAGGCTCTACTCCTACCATATCATATTACTCATGAATTTTACCAAGGTTAAGATGCTTCATTTTCCTTACTACTTGTATAGGAGTATTGACAAGATGTGTTCTGTTGTTCAAAGGATGAAATATTCCTAGCAAATGCATAGTTTGTTCCAAATATGGTGGTGCTACATCAGCTGGAGAAAAAAGTCATACCTTGGGAGGTGTTCATAGCTCATGAAGTATTCACAAGCCCTCACCCCCATCATCAACCAAGTTTACCCTCATCATCTCATCCTCATCCCTCTACTCCTCCATCACCTCCTACTAACCATGATTCATCATCTACACAAGTATCCTCACCTCAGGAAAACCTCCCTTCCCCATATTCTCTTGATGCTTCAAATCAAGAAGGAAGTGGCAGTGACCAGTCAAGCCAAAATGAGAGTGAGAAAGACAATCAATCAGGCCAAAATGAGGTTGAGGAAGACAGTGAGTAAAACCAAAATGAAGATGAGGAAGATGATGAGTTGAGCCAACAAGGGGAAGAGAACATGGAAATAGAAGGGGATGATGACAGTGAAGAAAATGAGGAAGTTGACAGTGAGAATGAATTAAGCATTGATGAAGAGGAGGTCAGCAATAAAACAGAGGACATGGAGGTAGATGATAATGAAAAAGAGGTAAGCGATGAAGAAAGCAACAATCACACTGAAAATGATGAAGATGAGCAGGAAAAATAAATCATGGGCACTACTGAGGTAAATGACAAAGAAAAACAGGATGTTGACAGTGAAGAAAATGAAAAAGAGGCTGAAGATAGTCATGTCTATCATGAAAACAATCATGACATTCATAATGACAGTGAATAAAGTGAGGAGGATGATAATCAAAATGAGGATGACAACAGTGAGGAGGAAAGCAACTTCAATAATGAACAAAATGAAAGTGTAGAGATCAGTGAGGAGACAAAAAGAGAGGTTGATATTGAAGGCAAAGAGGTAAGCAACAGTAAGGTTAGCGAAGAGGAAACCATTTTAACAAATGAAGGAAGCCATGATCAATACACTAAAACAACCAAAATTACACCTCTTTCATTGACATAAAAAAGAGGATCAAGGCTCGTGTTTGCTGCTTCAAAATTTAGGCAAGGTACCATGCCATCCACCTCAGCTCAAAAGCATGACAAAGGAAAAAAAAAAGGTAAAGGAAGAAGATGAAAATCATGAGGTTGAGAGGGAGTTTGAAATAATTCAGGTGGACAGTGATGAATAAAATGAAGCAAGGATCTCAAACTTTCTCCTCCAAGATAAAAATGCCCAAATTAAGGACTTGGATGCCTAGTTGGTTAGAGCTAAGAATGTTGTTAATTTTTTTGAGATGGAAAACAAAATAATGAGTGCACAACATGCCATTTATGAGGCTAGAGAAATCAAAGCCTAGAAAGAAGCTCAAAGGGCACAAGTAAAGCTAGAAGAATTTATGGGTACCTATGAGGAAAGTGAAGATGAAGATGGGTAGACTAGGAGGATGCCAAGAACCATGGGATTGAAGAAGGCCTTAGCAAAATAAAGAGAACCAGAATCAGCCTTGGTAGAAAAACTTCCTCTAGATGAGCTTCTTGTAATGGAGATAGAGCATGATCAGGTGCCATGGCTTCAAAGAGCTAACATACACTTGGAGGCCAAGTTGGAGAGAGAAAATGAGGACCTTGATCTACAAAGAAATATGACCAAATGTTATGCTCGGAGAAATCAAGTTGGAAGGGCTAAACTCAAAAAGGCCCATGCCAATTTACAGGCACTCAAAGAGGAGAACGGCCAAGATAATCTTGGAATCTTGTCAGAAGCTTCACTACAGGTCTCTCAAATCCCATAAGGGAGACATCCACAAAATTTGAGAATATTTTGAAAACTTTTGGTTTTTCGTGAATTTGGAGGCCTCTAAGCACAACACCCCCGGTGTGTTGGCATGTGTTGTCCTCGATGGCAACCTACTTGATGAAGTAAGATTGTTGGAAATATGGTGCAATGTGTTTTCCTTGATGGCAACCTACTTGATGAAGTTATCCTTGATGGAAACTGACTTGATGAGGACCTACTTGATGAATTTCCTATGATAAGCAACCTATGTGTTAAATATGTAAGGATGATGTATCTATAGATCAGCTAAAAAGTAACAGAAGAAAGGAATTCTAGTAAGTGCCGGAGTAATGATGAATAAAGCATGTTACAAAGCATATGCGGGTTTGTAAAGGAAAAGTAGCGTATGTACGGGAAAAAGTACGTACCATGTAGCGTATGCCTATTTTCGCTCTAAATTTATAAAACCAGGGGACATAACCATGGTATTGGCCCATAGTATTGAGCGGTAGATTATCTATTTGATCCGATCCAGGAATACCATCAGAAGTTGTGTGGTTTTGGCTCATGGTATTGGTAAAAGCTAAATCTATATAAGGAGAAGAAGATCATAGTGCAAGGGTGTGCATGTGTCTGGGTATTAAATGAATACTTCACTTTGAATTATATATGCATGGAATGGGTTACAGTTCATTAATATATCTGAACAAATAATGCACCTATGAATACAATGATGGATGAAGAAAATGATGAAGAGGGATCTCTAGATCTGAAATGACCATGTATTGTCTAGATCTGTTTATAAAATGTTTAGATCTGTGATCTGGCGAATCTTTGCTGAAGTAAAGGAGGAGATCTGAGTTATCTATTCTGAAGAGCTGCATAGTCCTGAAAAGTTACAGATCTATACGTAGGTTCACTTCAGAAAAAGCGCGTGCATACACAGGTTAGTTTCAGCAAAAGAGCGTATGGAATTTGAGATTAGTTCTGAAATATGTGCAGATGTATACACAGGTTTGTTTCGGTGAAAGTGCGTATATACGCAGGTTCGGTGAAGTAAAAGTGCTTTTGGAATATAGGGTTTTGTTGAAGTATGTGCATTGAAATGTATGATCAGTTTTATTGTTTTACTGCTATCTTTCAATGATGTATTCACACAGATCTGGGTTGTTTGAATATTGATTATGCTACTGATTATGTTGATCATAGATCAAGTTGTTAGTTGATTGGTTGATGATTCAATGAATTAATTGATGGGGTTATAAGTTTCAGTTTGATGTATGTTGAGCTTAAATGTGTGGAGTTGGATCCAGTATGAAAATTTATGAAACGTGGTCTACAGTGGTGCTGAGGGTCGAAGCCTTCAGTGAGGGGGTTGTAGCTCCCTTCCAGTGGTAGATGGTAAATGAGAGAAGGGGGTAGTAGCTCCCTTCCAGGAGAGGCTAGTAAATGAGAGTAGGGGGTCGTAGCTCCCTTCCAGGAGAGGCTAGTAAATGAGAGCAGGGGGTTTTAGCTCCCTTCCAGGAGAGGCTGGTAAACGAGAGTAGGGGGTCGTACCTCCCTTCCAGGAGAGGCTGATAAATGAGAGAAGGTTGCAGTGTTATATAGGTGGGTGCTTGCATGCTGGTATGACTCCGCGCCAGTACAAAGTTGTAAGAAGTTTTCTTTATAATAAATATTGAAGACTGAGACGACGACAACGGTGGTTTTCTCCCGAATTGGTTCTCCACCTTATATACTGGTGTTCATGTGTGTTGCTTATGTGTGATGGTTTATTCTGTTATTATTGCACATGTTTACTGCTTACTAAACATATGATGAATGAATGATGCAATTATCTAAGTAAAGAATTAAATGCATAATAAGATCACTGGACATATGCAAGTTTGCTTAAGGATATCCGCGTGTATACGCGAGTTTTGTTCAGTAAAGTAGCGTATGGGTTTTAGAGAGAGAAAAATTAAAAAGTTTTCAGTCAGCTCTAAATACCGATTCACCCCCCCCCCTCTCAATATTTTTCCAACAATTGGTATCAGAGCAGGTCCTTCTGAAGAAGCTTGATCACTTGAAGGAGATCCATCACAATGGGAAGAAAGCAAAAGAAGAAGGCTACTCAAAGAAAGGAGACATCTTAGAAAACATGTGCAACACAAAATGAAGATAATGAATCAGGTACTGATTTTTGTTCTTGAAATTCACTTCCTTGTGCATACAATGGTGAAGATAGAGAAAAAGAAAGTGAAAGTAATAATTGGGATCAATTTAAAAGGAAGGAATCTATCTACCAAGATATGATCCCTAGAATGAATGGATAGATAAACAAGTATCAAAGGTTGTACGATGAAGTAACCAATCAAAATGAAGGACTTGAAGTAGAAATCATCTCTCTGAAAGCAGATACCAAAGCATCAAATAATAAGAATGAGGAACTTCTACAATCATTTGAAGAAAAAGGACTTGAAGCAGAAATCATCTCCCTCAAAGAAGATCTAGAAAAATCAAATAAGAAGAATGAAGAACTTCTACAAACATATGAAGAACAAGAAAAAGGGTTGAAAGAAGAGATTTTAAAATTGAATGATCAAGTAGAAGAAGGAAGAAGGGTCGAAGAAAGTATGAAGAAGCAATTCCAAAGATTGGATGTTGAGGTAAACATTTTAAAAGGTAAATTAGAAGAAAAAAATAAATTCTTGAGGTTTCAAGACAATACTAAGATTTTGGACAATATTCCTAGTAGTCAAAGGTATCCTTATGTTAAATTTGGTCTTGGTTTTCATGAAACTGTTAAAGGAGAATCTAGTTCACAAGAAAGTGCTAAAGACTCAAAGGATATCAATGAAAAACTGGAAGTATTGAAAGAAACAAAAGGTCAATCGACAATCATGAACTCTCAAGAGAAATCATTCCCTCCTTCGATCAATAATGTTGAATGCTTTAAATGTCATAATTATGGGCATGTTGCAGCCAATTGTAGAAGAATATTGTTTCAGTCACAAAAAAACAGATTCTACACAGAAAGGTACTCAGGTTTCTTTAAGGGATATTGTTTTTCATGCAACAAGTATGCTCATAAAGCAGCTGATTGCAATAGAAGAAAGAATAGAAAAACACATTATGATCCCTATGCTTACTTCTCTGGTCACGCAATATGTTATGCTTGTAACAAGTATGGACATGTAGAAAAAGAATGCAGGATGAATAGATCTGAGAAATTAGATAATTTCCGGCACACAATAAGAAATTTCAAGCAAAGCTCGAAAAAAGAAGGAGGACCGGTCGAAAACGTAGGGGATAATAATCCTACTACAGTAATCCACTTCTAAAGCTTACTTCTCATAATTACTATAGGAGTGATGTGAGATACATTAGAGGAATCAGTAATGTATCATCACAGGGGGAGCAATATATGGTGATTCCCATGGTTGTTTTAGTAATTTTGGTTATGTTTATTTCTGACAGTACATCTGATGTGAAGAAGAAAAGTACAGGTGGTACAATTTTAGGGGGAGATGGAGTTGTGAAATTTTAAGTATTTCATGTTCCATACACGAGTTTCATGAAATAAAGCCGCATATACATGCGAGTTCTGCTGGAGATAGAAGCGTATGTTTTTTTGTTAAGGAAAACAGTAATACAGCTAAAGATTAGGAACACAGGTTCAGGGGGAGCATCAGTCTAACTACTAATGATTGCATTGTTGGAATTGTATCTGCTTATTCCTTATTTCTCGTGATACTCATGCTCAAATGATGATGACATGATACATGGTTTCTTATGATGAGATTATGGATGATCCCTAATTTCTTTTTGCTGAAGAGCATCTTTTGTTTTCACAGATGGATGAGATGGAAGTCTTGTGATTTAGAGATAAGGATAAATCATGCAAAATTTGTTGCTGATGACTTTTGAAATGGTTGAGATCTTATATACATAATTCCTACACATATTACATCATGATTATGAAATAAAGATAAATCATGAAGATCTTGGAGATAACAGATCACATGGATGATTGCTTGACACATATTATCTATTGAAGAAGTTGTTCTGGTATGATAATTCCTATTGGGAAGAATCTGAAGGCTTGGTTACTAATGTGCTTATGCTACAACTATTGGATGACACTTGAAAACATAGTTAAATTTTCCTATCTTTCTTCTCTCATATATTCTAGGAAAACATTCGAATATCTCAGACAGAAGCTGGGAGTTGTCTCTGCCTTTTCAGAAGATCAGATCTGCTTAAAATCAGAAGGTTAAATTGGATACGCATATTTCATAAAGGACAGTCGTGTATATATGCAATTTTATGCACAAAAAAACGTGCATGGGTGTTTGCTAACATTTTTTCCTGGGTCAACATTCTTCAACACAGTTGTAGTGCTGTTGGGTATCTCTGGTGATGTTTCAGCTCTCATATTTATGTTTCATTCTCTGATATTTGATGAAGATGCCTGATGATTTGTTGTTGAAAGGGTTCAGAATGCACAAGCTAAGGGGGATCATTGGTCATGTGGAAAGGATGCATTGTTGGCATTATGATGATTCTGAAAAATGATCTCTCTCTTAAGGTCTTTTTGGTAATTGTTACAAAAGTTCATTGTAATATTTAGTCATGTAAGGACTTGATCAAATTTGTAAACCCACTTGATTGGGTAGTTGAGTCAAATTGTGTAAACCCACTTGGTTGGGTACTTCTGTCACATATTTAAATCCACTTGGTTGGATCATTGATGTAAGTTTGAGTCCTTGGTGATAGGAAAGGTCATAGATTCATGTACTTCATTTAATATTATGTTTGAAGATTTAGCATGAACTCAGGGGGAGCATGGTAACTCCAGTACACATCAGATCTATAGAGCTCTTCAGAAAAACCTTGTTTTGGTTTTGACCCGCCTTTTGCCCTTGATGTCAAAGGGGGAGAGTATCATGGTGTTTGAATAATGGTTATAATCAATGTATCTATCTGTTGTGGTGATCAAACACCATCATGGTTTCCATCAAGTCCAAAGGGGGAGATTGTTGGCATGTGTTGTCCTTGATGGAAACCTACTTGATGAAGTAAGATTGTTGGCAATATGATGCAATGTGTTTTCCTTGATGGCAACATACTTGATGAAGTTGTCCTTGATGGAAACTGACTTGATGAGTTGTCTTTGGATGGCAACCTACTTGACAAAGACCTACTTGATGAATTTCCTATGATAAGAAACCTATGTGTTAAATATGTAAGGATGACGTATCTACAGATCAGCTTCGAAGTAACAGAAGAAAGGAATCCTATTAAGTGCCAGAGTAATGATGAGTAAAGCATGTCACAAAGCATACGCGGGTTTCTAAAGGAAAAGTAGCATATGTACGCGGAAAAGTACATACCAAGTAGCGTATGCCTATTTGTGCTCCAAATTTTTAAAACCAGGGGACATAACCATGATATTGGCCCATAGTATTGAGCGCTGGATTATCTATTTGATTCCGTCTAGGAATACCATTGGAAGTTGTGTGGTTTTGGCTCATGGTATTGGTAAAAGCTAAATCTATATAAGGAGAAGAAGATCATAGTGCAAGGGTGTGCACATTTCTGGGTATTGAATGAATACTACACTCTGAAGTATATATGCGTGGAATGGGTTATAGTTCATTAATAGATCTGAACAAATAATGCACCTATAAATACAATGATGGATGAAGAAAATGATGAAGAGGGATCTCTAGATCTGAAATGACCATGTATTGTCTAGATCTGTTTATGAAATGTTTAGATCTGTGATCTGGCGAATCTTTGTTGAAGTAAAGGAGGAGATCTGAGTTATCTGTTCTAAAGAGCTTCATAGTCCTGAAAAGTTACAGATCTATACGTAGGTTCGCTTCAGAAAAAGTGCGTGCATACACAGGTTAGTTTCAGCAAAAGCGTGTATGGAATTTGAGATTAGTTCTGAAATATGTGCAGATGTATACGTAGGTTCAGTGAAGTAAAAGCGCGTATGGAATCTAGGGTTTTGCTGAAGTATGTGGATTGAAATTTCTGATCAGTTTTATTGTTTTACTGCTATCTTTCAATGATGTATTCACATAGATCTGGGTTGTTTGAATATTGATTATGTTGCTGATTATGTTGATCATAGATCAAGTTATTGGTTGATTGGTTGATGATTCAATGAATGAATTGATGGGGTTATAAGTTTCAGTTTGATGTATGTTGAGCTTAAATGTGTGGAGTTGGATCCAGTATGAAAATTGATGAAACGTGGTCTGCAGTGGTGCCGAGGGTCGAAGCCTTCAGTGAGGGGGTTGTAGCTCCCTTCCAGTGGTAGCTGGTAAACGAGAGCAGGGGGTAGTAGCTCCCTTCCGGGAGAGGCTGGTAAACGAGAGTAGGGGGTCATAGCTCCCTTCCAGGAGAGGCTGGTAAAAGAGAGTAGGGGGTCATAGCTCCCTTCCAGGAGAGGCTGGTAAATGAGAGCAGGGGGTCATACCTCCCTTCCAGGAGAGGCTGGTAAACGAGAGAAGGTTGCAACCTTCTGCAGGTGGGTGCCTGCGTGCTGGTATGAGTCTGCGCCAGTACAAAGTTGTAAGAAGTTTTATTTATAATAAATATTGAAGATTGAGACGATGGAAGCGGTGGTTTTCTCCCGAATTGGGTTTCCACCTTAAATACTGGTGTTCATGTGTGTTGCTTATGTGTGATGGTTTACTCTATTATTACTGCACATGTTTACTGCTTACTAAACATCTGATGAATGAATGATGCAATGATCTAAGTAAAGAATTAAATGCATAATAATAGCTTTGGACATACGTAATTTTGCTTAAGAATATCTGCGTGTATACGCGAGTTTTTTTCAGTAAAGTAGCGTATGGGTTTTAGAGAGAGAAAAAGTAAAATGTTTTCAGTCAGCTCTAAATACTGATTCACACCCCCCTCTCAGTATTTTTGCAACATGGTGCTACGCTTTCATCTCAGACACATTTAGAAGGAGAAATTTGAATTTTTGGCATCCTCATTCCTATTACGTTATGCTGACGAAATTTTAGAGAATTTGGAGTATATTTGACCCCTCAAAAGGTCAAAAAACACCTCATTTTTCACCTTTCTGCCTCATCTTTAGGCTTGGCGGTGCACGTAGAGAAGTGTTGGGAATTTTACCTTTTGGACAGATAAATGAATCTCAATAACAAAAAAGAATGTATATTTGGAAAGTATACTTAGCATGATTTCCAACGGGCCATCACGGAGAAAAATTCGAAATCGGGAAGGTCACCAGAACTTGGCTGCAAGTGGACCCATTTTCTGCTTGTGAAGGCGCTGCGCTTTTAGACCTCACTGTGTGTTTTTGGCCAAAAGTCAACAAAAAACACTCATGAACTGAAAAATTATATTTTAATGTTTTTTGTGTCAAATCAATTGTAAATTAGGTGCTAGGAGTTATTTTGGCATTTATTTCATGAAATATTTTGTGCCTTGGGCCTTGCATGGTCTCTTGGTCATTAATGACATTTCTGGATGATTTTGACATTTTTCAACCCTATCTAGGGTTTTTTACCTCCTTTGCTAGCTAAATAGAGAATGAGGGCTTCATTGTAAAAGGTTGTCATTTGATGTCTCTTGAGAGCAATACATGGTTTTTTGGAGCTTGAAGAGGAAATTGGTGTTGTGGAGCTTGTCAATGGCTTGTTTTTCTTATTGATGGAGAAGGTTTTCTTGCAGGATCCTTGAGCTTATTTAATGGTGTTGTGCTTCTATTCATTTCATGTTTTCTTATGTATCATGTTGTTTCATCCTTCTATGTTGTAGTAGGACAAAGGATTTAGACTAAGAAATGTTCTTCAAAGGCACCTTAGCTCTGTTTTTTCTTCACTACCTTTATGTTTTCCTCTTCTAGGTCAATTTAGAGAACCCTTAAAATCTCTCTAGAACCACGCAAGCTTGTTTATCTAATGAATGGTTTAAGACAGTAGATATCATAGATGTTTTATGGTTAGCCCTGCTTGTTTTATGTCACTAAAAAAATGTTCATGAGGTCATTCTTCAAACTACCACTCGGTAGGTTCTCCAAAGAGGCTATGTTTTGATCATACCCTTTTTCCATGCTTGAAAATTTGTTTTGAACATCTTTATAGATATGATCAATGATTTTTATAAGTTCCCTATTCTTTGATTAAATTTGTATGTTTATCTTAAATTTTTTCTAACCTTGAAGGTGAAATCACTAGAATTTAAATGAGTTTCTCACCTTCTATATTTCATTGGAATGTTTGTCTAAAATTCTTATTTTCTTAAGTTGAATCAAAGAGTTATTGGTGTGCACTGTCTATTGATTAATTCTTTATCCTAAATATTGTTGAATTACCTTCTTATTTTAAAGTATTTGACAAAGGATTCTTAATTTCCCTTTGCCCTACTTTGTTCACAAACTTTATGTTCATCTCATTTCACACAAACCTTGAAAATCCACTGACCATGCTAGATTTTCCCTGTGATGCTCTCCAGTCCATTGTTGAACTTTCCATGACTTTTTGTAGACTCCATAGCCCAATGAATTGAATATTTACTCACTCCATATATTCTACTTCACCATCTTACCCAATTAAAACCAACAAACAAACCCTACACTTCATAACTAGCCTAAAATCAAACCCTAAAAGAAAAAAAGTTAACATCCTTTGCATACAAATAGAGAGAGCCCTCTCTAAGTCCAGGAAGGCTAGGTCCTAAGACTCCAAAGACTAGTTTGATGTTACCCTGCACATTTGGTCTTACCAATATATCAAATCATGGGAACCTAATAGATTGACCGATAGAAATCCATTTAAAACTCACTAAGTCATCATTTAGAGCTAAAATAGCCCACACTGTAGAGGATATATTTTTTGTGCTATGACTAGCACCATTATCATACCCAACGAATGGTTCCAAAGATTTAGACATCTACGATGAAATGTAAAGAGGATTACTGACTTCAAGAAAACTCTAGTAAAATAAACTAAGACAGTAAATGCAAATCAAAAACATATATACAATATAATACAACACTTGACTACACTCATGTTTAAGCATAGTAACATTTCATATACAACCCATTTCTGGGCTACACCAATGGAATTCCATCGTAATCTACCAACTCGTAGGAACCCTTAGCAAGAACTCTTTTGATAATATAGGGGCCATACCATAATGACTCAAATTTCCCTGTACCTATTACATCATCTTCCTAATCATAAATAAGGACCATATCGTCCTCTGAGAAGATGCGAAGCTAGACATGCTTTTTGTATTACTCCTTTATAAATCTCTAACGCGCTTCGTTGGCCAATGTGACTTCACGACACATTTCATCAAAATGGATGAGGTTAAAAACAAATGCTTCTTTAGAAGAGGTGTCATGTAACAAGTCGATTACAAGTTTCAATGATGGTATTTCACATTGGATAGGTAAGATAGCTTCTATACCATACACCAATTGAAAGGGGGTAAATCCAGTTTTGTTTCTCACTGAGGTTTGGTACGCCGACAAAGACGTGTATAGGATCAAATACCAATTTCGTTTATGAACTCCTATCATTTTTTGAAGCATTCGTTTAAGAATCTTGCTAATAGCCTCAAATTGTCCATTTGATGGTAGATAATAAGAATTAGAATGATCATGTGAGAGTCCTAATTTGGAAGTCAACTCATTCATCATGTGATTGCGGAAATGCTTCCCATGATCTATGACTATAGCCTATGGAACACGAAACCATGAGATGACATGATTGAAAAAGGATAATGTAGTTTTTTTGCATGTGTTTTTGAATGTAGGCATCGATTCGGCCCACTTGGTAAAGTAGTCTACTGCGACAATAATATAACCATGCCCCTAATAAACTAGGGTTGCAGGTCATGAAGTCAATGCCACATTTTGAAAATGGTCCCATTGTGATAACATAATGCATCTATGCTAGCGGTTTGCAGAATTTATGATCAAATATCTATAATGCATGACAATTTCTGATCATGAGGACGCAGTCAAAAATTATGGTAGGTTAAAAGTAACCAGCGTGGAGTATCTTCTGCGTGGTAGCATATCAAGACAAGTGTCCACTGCAAGCCCCAACATGAAAATCATTTAAAACATTTTCAACCTCTTCATGAGTGAGGCACCTTCTTAAAATCGCATTGATACCATGATGATAAAGTGTATAATTGATTATCAGAGAATATTTATGTTAGTATGAATCTTAATTCCAAGCGTACCAAAAAATACCACTTTCACTGTGCATAACCAGCAACCGTAATAGCAAATATGGCTGCCAATATCTTTAGATCTGCAGTTAAGTGATCAAGATAAATGCTGCAAAAATCTAGATCTATGCATTAGAAGACATTAAACAGTAGAAAAAAAAAAGATTTTCTCCATGCATCCAATAGACAAAATAAGAATATGTTGAATGAATTTTGTATTAATGGCACCTAGGAGGAAAACATGGGAGGGTGTTCCCAGTTCTCCTCAATGGGATGGGTTCTTGTAATTCCTCAGAACTTTAGATCTAAAATTCCTCTCTCTTGATGGTGTAGAAAACCCAGAAAAAAATGGTATGAAAATATAACTATGATGGTGCATCAATAGTCAGACCAAAAGTATAGATCCAGAGTGATCTTTAGGCAAAAAAAGGTGGTAAATGAATGGGAAAACCCTTCTATTTATCGGAAAATATTGAGTTAGTCTAGATATTGGTGCATAGTTAAAATATTATTAACCAAATCAAGATCCAACTTTTATGGAATATTTTATTATATTTGTTGGAGGGAAAAGGACTTTGACTTGGGTCAAATCCCTTTATTTGTAAATAATAAATAAATAAATGATTTATTTATCATTTTAAGGATGTGGTTGAGTAATAATCAAATAAATAGTGGTTTATTTAATTATTTAAGGGTGATTTAGTCATATTCAACAAAGAATATTATTTAAATAAGGTTTAAATAATTATTCTTAGGAAATAATAAGATAAATAATGATTTATCTAATTAATTTCCCTGTTTTGGGTTAAATATAACCAGGAATATTAATTAAATTGTTTTTTAACTAATTATTCCTTGAGGAGAATCAAACAAATGTAGATTTATTTAATATTTCCTCATGGGGTTTCCTGTTTAGACCATAAAAAACTTAATAAAGGTGGTTTACTAAGTTATTTTTCATAGTGAATGCAATTTTACTTAGGATAAAATTGGTCTTACATGGTGTACTTGGGTCCATCTAATAACAATGGGTTAGATGACCAAAAAATGGTGTAACAGATTACCCCCCAGCGTGTGAGCATTAGGAGCTAATCAAATGATCGAAGTATGTTGTAAGAACTCAATCACTAGACATAGAAGGGGAAGTCAAAGAGAGAGAAGTATAAGGTAGACCAAAGTGTTGAAAGAACTAGACCCTGAGGAGGCGAAACTTACAGGTGCGACAAGTCTATTTGATGAGTGAGTGCATGTGCTATAGGAGATGGTGGAGGCATACCTATGCCCACTGAGGAAAAGTACAAAAAATAAGGCATCCAGTAAACGCAAATCCTATGACCAAATTGCATTGTAAGAACTCAATCACTAGACATCGAAGGGGAAGTCAAAGAGAGAGAAGTATAAGGTAGACCAAAGTGCTGAAAGAACTAGAGCCTGAGGAGGTGAGACTTACAGGTGCAACAAGTCTCTTTGATGAGTGAGTACCTGTGCTATATGTTATCACTCAGGTTTTCCCAGAAGTTGTGTAAGAGGAAAGTATACCCGAGGTAACCACAAACCAACCTTTTAGATGCAGAATCTAGCCAATCGGCATCCAGAGAGGGCTCTCTCTTTATGATTTATCTTTGTTCTTGAAAGGTTTTAGGCTAGTTATAGATTCAAAGTTTGTTTTGGAAAATGGTGGAATCCACAAACTAAGGGAAAGGCTGAGAGCTTTCAGTCCATTGGGCTATGGAGTCAAAGGATGGCTTTACTGGATTTCTATTCTAAGCACAAGATGGTATTACAGGGCAAGATAGCTAGACAGAGAACAATCCTTAAAATTTAGAGTGGATGGGATGATCTGAAGGCCGCTCCATACTCCAAATCTTTCACACTGTTCAGGAAAGAAAATTAAAATTGCTATGACAAAGAGCAATCAAGGATTCTTTCATGTGTAATCAACTTTGTTTAAATTAGCAAACGGGGAGCATTATGATTCATATTATATATTAATTTGAAGAAAACATTAAGAACAATCACATTTGAAAGCAGTACAATTAAGCAAGTGCTGTTTCAATCCTTTATGTAAAATTATTCGAGAAATGGATATGATGGTATTATAAACTAATATAAAATTTAGGACAAAGGGTAGAAACACTTATTGAACTGTAGTCCAACACATGAATCCTGCAACAAGTCCAGTGCTTCAAATCGTCATCCAGTAAGCCACGAATAAATTTCTCCAAAATGCTTTTATTCCGAAAACCTCAATGTTACAGCAGAGTAATAGAATCCACCCTCAACACTCTCTTTGAGGGTTTATTTATACACAAAATAATCTAAAACAATCTTACACTAACTTAGCCAATAATCTAGGCTGACTTAAAGCATATTTACAAACAAACAAGAGACACATGGTCTCGTGGATAGAATAATGGGTAACGGCTGATGTGCTGTTCCTTTCTTTGTGGACGTGCTGGAGATAAGTGCTTTAAAATAGGGCTCTGTGCTGTCCTTTGCGTATTTCTTTGACTTGTTGGACACTCTTTCTTCTCACGGATACTCTTTAACCTTTCATCTGATACTCTTTCATCTGTTTTCCTGTTTTTACCATTTACTTGATAGTAAAGATAACTTCTTATCCTGAAGGCAACCTTTACAGAATCTCCAACATTTCATGCCACCATTGATCATCTGGTATCATAGTTCTTCTGAGCTTTCTCAAAGTTTCATCTGCTTCAGTAAGTTTATAAAAAGTGGGATCATAGCTTGCCTGGCAATAATGAATGATTTCAGGGAAAATAAGGACTGAAGGAATAAGATACCTTGGGAGATTGGATTCCCACAACCCTATAAGGTTTTGCCCCTTTGAGTGTTCGTCTCTGCAGCGACAGAAGCTCAAACGGGGACTTTCATCAAAATGCAGGTCTTTTATTTGGAAATCTTCATCTATCAGAGGTAAATAGTCCAAATCGGGACCTCCATTTTTGTTCTTGTGGATTCAAAATGGAGGTTTTTGTTTTTTCTTACAGACCGGACGGGATTTCTGGAATGGAGGAAATTGAAACAATTTGCAGGTTTGGGAAGCAAATTCACAGGTTTAAAATCTTCAGGGAGGACTCAGCGATGATTTTTAACCACTTTTTCAGAGAAAAAACAAAGGAAACTAAGCTTGACTTGCAGTCGGGCGTAAAATGATAAATACCTGTTTTAAGACGGAAACTGGTTCTTTAACAGGTAATGAGAAATGGCAGGGACGTTCTTCAACACGGGCGCAGCGGAATTTTGGGGCGAAATGGTCAATTACAGCGGAAATTTTGAAAATCGCAGTGGGAGCAACGTTCTTCTCAGAATAATGAAAATGACTAAAAAACACGAAAAAATGGCTTATTTACTAGTTAAAAGGTTTTTTTGTTTTTTTCGAGGTGTGACGTCATGGTAGTACGGGATGACGTGTGTAGAGTCGGGCGGTAAGTGGTAAGCGGGAAATCCCCGCACCGCTTTAGGTCGAGGGCGGTATTGATCGCGGGGGGAGCGATTCCACAGAGCAGTTGCCACGTGGAAGTCTGACTTTTCAAAACCACCCATCCCCCGCTGGTTAACATGCTGGCAAGGAATGGGCAGCGGGATTAATACTGACCGTTGATCAATGAATGGGCGATCTAACGGCTGAAGGGATGGGGAACATGCGGAGGTTTCAAAGGTGGGCCCGTCGGGTTTTTTAAAAGGTTTTAATGCATAATGTAATCACCCCGGGGAATTTTTAATAGGCGGAGAAGGTTGTTAATTAGTCCAGATGACTAATTAATCCTATGAGTATAATGAACAGGGTTGCGGCGGGGTTTGCTTCAGCGGAATGCCACGTGGACAGACCACGGTGGCGCAAAACTTTCGCAAAGGTTTAGTGATGTTTTTGGTATTAAACACACATATTGTATGTCTAACGTTTTTATATATATATTTTATTATATGATGAATTAATTAATACAATTATTTCACCATAGGGGCGGGATTTATGTATAATGTTATATTTTTAACCAAAGGGCTTATAAAGCGGGGTGTTTATTTTTAATGTGCGGGAATATATACTTTGGTAAACATTATAATAAATGGGTTTTGGGGATATTTATAGAAAAGGGAGTTATATACTTAGGAAAAGGGATTTCACTAGGGATTTAATATAGTAGAATTAAATGTTAATATGGTAAAGGACAAGGAAAATCAAAACATCTTTGTACATCTAAGAAAGTGATAACTTGTGAAGTAAATTGCAACATTTTATCTTCAACACTTAAACTTAGAATAACAAGTTGTTTTGAGGAATTTTATGGAATGTTGCATCAGTTTCCTAAGTAAAATAGGATTTTACTTAGGAAAAAGTTAAAGATGGAAGATAACAATGATGAATTATTTCAAGTGCTTAGGTCTTTTTGATCAGTAGGCCGAGGGTCCGGTCCCTCCAGAAGTCAAGGAAATGCCTTGAGCCCTTTTGATCTCCAAATACCTTAGTACTTTGGGGGGAAATTAGTAAAACTCTTGAGGGGAAGGTGATGAGGGAGGTTAATGAGTTTGATTTTGCTTGCTGTGATTTTTCAATGTATTCCCTGCTTTAGTACTTGTGATGAAAGTAAAGGATAAACAATATGTAGCAGCATCATTCATCAGATAACACTTTGCAGTACCATCTACCTACCCTATCTACTTAACCCTACCATTTTCTCTTCTTTATTAGGGTGCATTTGGACTTGCAAACCCTTATCAATCTTTTTCTTTTACATGATAAACCTATCTATTTCTATCCTTATTACATCCAAGGGCTCAGATTAAACTGTTGAGCACCTTTTATTATCTCTACCTATCTACTTATCTGCCAAGATTAAACTGTTTGGTCAGATATTTATTCTCTAAACTACAACATGAAATTGAAATATGAGTAAGCCAAGTTTAAACAGTTTGAATTATTCATGAATTGTGGCAAAGGTTGGACAAGCTGCACACAATTGTTTTTATTACAAAAATGAAATAGTAGTGGCATTTGGATTTGCACACTTTCCTTGGTCTATTTTTTGTTTGGGGTTCATTTCTTTCACTTTTTTGACCACCTTTATTCTTTTTACCCTTTGATCTTTCTTTTTAGGGTATACCCTCTTTACATTTTTTGAATTTTTTGATTTTTTTGGTTTTCCAGGAATATGGAACACCTTTGCTCAAGAAAAAGGTTTGAACATATTCCATAGTTCAATCAAGACAATCATGAAAAATGACACCTATTGGTATAGGAGTCTAACA